>JAXLNS010000045.1:1845000-1847500 GCA_037215915.1 Pantherophis vulpinus | reverse complement strand
CTAGATAGATAGATAGATAGATAGATAGATAGATAGATAGATAGATAGATAGATAGATAGATAGATAGATAGATAGATACATAGATACATAGATAGATAGATAGATAGATGATAGATAGATAGATAGATAGATAGATAGATAGATACATAGATAGATAGATGATAGATAGATAGATAGAGAGATAGATAGATAGATAGATAATTGTATGGATGGATGGATATATGGATAAATAACTAGATAGATAGATAGATAGATAGATAGATAGATAGATAGATAGATAGATAGATAGATAGATAGATAGATAGATAGATAGAAGGATGGATGGATGGATGGATGGATGGGTAGATGGATACATAACTAGATAGATAGATAGATTAATAGATAGATAGATAGATAGATAGATAGATAGATAGATAGATAGATAGATAGATAGATAGATAGATAGATAGATAGATAGATAGATAGATATCTGTATGGATAAATGGATAGATGGATAAATAACTAGATAGATTGATAGATAGATAGATAGATAGATAGATAGATAGATAGATAGATAGATAGATAGATAGATAGATAGATAGATAGATAGATAGATAGATAGATAGATAGATAGATAGATAGATAATTGTATGGATGGATGGATGGATATATGGATAAATAACTAGATAGATAGATAGATAGATAGATAGATAGATAGATAGATAGATAGATAGATAGATAGATAGAAGGATGGATGGATGGATGGATGGGTAGATGGATACATAACTAGATAGATAGATAGAGAGAGAGATAGATAGATAGATAGATAGATAGATAGATAGATAGATAGATAGATACATAGATACATAGATACATAGATACATAGATAGATAGATAGATGATAGATAGATAGATAGATAGATAGATAGATAGATAGATAGATAGATAGATGATAGATAGATAGATAGATAGATAGATAGATAATTGTATGGATGGATGGATATATGGATAAATAACTAGATAGATAGATAGATAGATAGATAGATAGATAGATAGATAGATAGACAGACAGATAGATAGATAGATGTTAGATGATAGATGGATTGATAGAGATAGATAGATAGATAGATAGATAGATAGATAGATAGATAGATAGATAGATAGATAGATAGATAGATAGATAGATAGATAGATAGATAATTGTATGGATGGATGGATATATGGATAAATAACTAGATAGATAGATAGATAGATAGATAGATAGATAGATAGATAGATAGATAGATAGATAGATAGATAGATAGATAGATAGATAGATAGATATGGACGGATAAATAGATAGATAGATAGATAGATAGCTGTATGGATGGATGGATAGATGGATAAATAACTAGATAGGTAGATAGATAGATAGATAGATAGATAGATAGATAGATAGATAGATAGATAGATAGATAGATAGATAGATAGATAGATAGATAGATAGATAGATATCTGTATGGATAAATGGATAGATGGATAAATAACTAGATAGATAGATAGATAGATAGATAGCTGTATGGATGGATGGATAGATGGATAAATAACTAGATAGGTAGATAGATAGATAGATAGATAGATAGATAGATAGATAGATAGATAGATAGATAGATAGATAGATAGATAGATAGATAGATAGATATCTGTATGGATAAATGGATAGATGGATAAATAACTAGATAGATAGATAGATAGATAGATAGATAGATAGATAGATAGATAGATAGATAGATAGATAGATAGATAGATAGATAGATAGATAGATAGATAGATAGATAGAAGGATGGATGGATGGATGGATGGATGGATTGATGGATGGATGGATGGATAATTAACTAGATAGATAGATAGATAGATAGAAGGATGGATGGATGGATGGGTAGATGGATACATAACTAGATAGATAGATAGATAGATAGATAGATAGATAGATGATAGATAGATAGATAGATAGATAGATAGATAGATAGATAGATAGATAGATAGATAGATAATTGTATGGATGGATGGATATATGGATAAATAACTAGATAGATAGATAGATAGATAGATAGATAGATAGATAGATAGATAGATAGATAGATAGATAGATAGATAGATAGATAGAAGGATGGATGGATGGATGGATGGATGGATGGGTAGATGGATACATAACTAGATAGATAGATAGATTAATAGATAGATAGATAGATAGATAGATAGATAGATAGATAGATAGATAGATAGATAGATAGATAGATAGATAGATAGATAGATAGATAGATAGATAGATAGATAGATAGATATCTGTATGGATAAATGGATAGATGGATAAATAACTAGATAGATTGATAGATAGATAGATAGATAGATAGATAGATAGATAGATAGATAGATAGATAGATAGATAGATAGATAGATAGATAGATAGATAGATAATTGTATGTATGGATGGATGGATATATGGATAAATAACTAGATAGATAGATAGATAGATAGATA
>JAXLNS010000045.1:1815000-1820000 GCA_037215915.1 Pantherophis vulpinus | reverse complement strand
TAACTAGATAGATTGATAGATAGATAGATAGATAGATAGATAGATAGATAGATAGATAGATAGATAGATAGATAGATAGATGATAGATAGATAGATAGATAGATAGATAGATAGATAGATAGATAGATAGATAGATAGATAGATAATTGTATGGATGGATGGATATATGGATAAATAACTAGATAGATAGATAGATAGATAGATAGATAGATAGATAGATAGATAGATAGATAGATAGATAGATAGATAGATAGATAGATAGAAGGATGGATGGATGGATGGATGGATGGATGGGTAGATGGATACATAACTAGATAGATAGATAGATTAATAGATAGATAGATAGATAGATAGATAGATAGATAGATAGATAGATAGATAGATAGATAGATAGATAGATAGATAGATAGATAGATAGATAGATATCTGTATGGATAAATGGATAGATGGATAAATAACTAGATAGATTGATAGATAGATAGATAGATAGATAGATAGATAGATAGATAGATAGATAGATAGATAGATAGATAGATAGATAGATAGATAGAAGGATGGATGGATGGATGGATGGATGGATGGGTAGATGGATACATAACTAGATAGATAGATAGATAGATAGATAGATAGATAGATAGATAGATAGATAGATGATAGATAGATAGATAGATAGATAGATAGATAGATAGATAGATAGATAGATAGATAATTGTATGGATGGATGGATATATGGATAAATAACTAGATAGATAGATAGATAGATAGATAGATAGATAGATAGATAGATAGATAGATAGAAGGATGGATGGATGGATGGATGGATGGATGGGTAGATGGATACATAACTAGATAGATAGATAGATTAATAGATAGATAGATAGATAGATAGATAGATAGATAGATAGATAGATAGATAGATAGATAGATAGATAGATAGATAGATATCTGTATGGATAAATGGATAGATGGATAAATAACTAGATAGATTGATAGATAGATAGATAGATAGATAGATAGATAGATAGATAGATAGATAGATAGATAGATAGATAGATAGAAGGATGGATGGATGGATGGATGGATGGATGGGTAGATGTATACATAACTAGATAGATAGATAGATTAATAGATAGATAGATAGATAGATAGATAGATAGATAGATAGATAGATAGATAGATAGATAGATAGATAGATAGATAGATAGATAGATAGATAGATATCTGTATGGATAAATGGATAGATGGATAAATAACTAGATAGATAGATAGATAGATAGATAGATAGATAATTGTATGGATGGATGGATATATGGATAAATAACTAGATAGATAGATAGATAGATAGATAGATAGATAGATAGATAGATAGATAGATAGATAGATAGATAGATAGATAGATAGATAGAAGGATGGATGGATGGATGGATGGGTAGATGGATACATAACTAGATAGATAGATAGATTAATAGATAGATAGATAGATAGATAGATAGATAGATAGATAGATAGATAGATAGATAGATAGATAGATAGATAGATATCTGTATGGATAAATGGATAGATGGATAAATAACTAGATAGATTGATAGATAGATAGATAGATAGATAGATAGATAGATAGATAGATAGATAGATAGATAGATAGATAGATAGATAGATAGATAGATAGATAGATAATTGTATGGATGGATGGATGGATATATGGATAAATAACTAGATAGATAGATAGATAGATAGATAGATAGATAGATAGATAGATAGATAGATAGATAGATAGATAGATAGATAGATAGATAGATAGATAGATAGATAGAAGGATGGATGGATGGATGGATGGGTAGATGGATACATAACTAGATAGATAGATAGATAGATAGCTGTATGGATGGATGGATAGATGGATAAATAACTAGATAGGTAGATAGATTGATAGATAGATAGATAGATAGATAGATAGATAGATAGATAGATAGATAGATAGATAGATAGATAGATAGATAGATAGATAGATAGATAGATAGATATCTGTATGGATAAATGGATAGATGGATAAATAACTAGATAGATAGATAGATAGATAGATAGATAGATAGATAGATAGATAGATAGATAGATAGATAGATAGATAGATAGATAGATAGATAGATAGATAGATAGAAGGATGGATGGATGGATGGATGGATGGATTGATGGATGGATGGATGGATAATTAACTAGATAGATAGATAGATAGATAGAAGGATGGATGGATGGATGGGTAGATGGATACATAACTAGATAGATAGATAGATAGATAGATAGATAGATAGATAGATAGATGATAGATAGATAGATAGATAGATAGATAGATAGATAGATAGATAGATAGATAGATAGATAATTGTATGGATGGATGGATATATGGATAAATAACTAGATAGATAGATAGATAGATAGATAGATAGATAGATAGATAGATAGATAGATAGATAGATAGATAGATAGATAGATAGAAGGATGGATGGATGGATGGATGGATGGATGGGTAGATGGATACATAACTAGATAGATAGATAGATTAATAGATAGATAGATAGATAGATAGATAGATAGATAGATAGATAGATAGATAGATAGATAGATAGATAGATAGATAGATAGATAGATAGATATCTGTATGGATAAATGGATAGATGGATAAATAACTAGATAGATTGATAGATAGATAGATAGATAGATAGATAGATAGATAGATAGATAGATAGATAGATAGATAGATAGATAGATAGATAGATAGATAGATAATTGTATGGATGGATGGATGGATATATGGATAAATAACTAGATAGATAGATAGATAGATAGATAGATAGATAGATAGATAGATAGATAGATAGATAGATAGATAGATAGA
The DNA here is from genome assembly GCA_037215915.1 of Pantherophis vulpinus. NCBI lineage: Eukaryota > Metazoa > Chordata > Lepidosauria > Squamata > Colubridae > Pantherophis > Pantherophis vulpinus. The sequence goes on along the minus strand of JAXLNS010000045.1, from coordinate 1,817,107 downwards.
TAGATAGATAGATAGATAGATAGATAGATAGATAGATAGATAGAAGGATGGATGGATGGATGGATGGATGGATGGGTAGATGGATACATAACTAGATAGATAGATAGATTAATAGATAGATAGATAGATAGATAGATAGATAGATAGATAGATAGATAGATAGATAGATAGATAGATAGATAGATAGATAGATAGATAGATAGATAGATAGATAGATATCTGTATGGATAAATGGATAGATGGATAAATAACTAGATAGATTGATAGATAGATAGATAGATAGATAGATAGATAGATAGATAGATAGATAGATAGATAGATAGATAGATAGATAGAAGGATGGATGGATGGATGGATGGATGGATGGGTAGATGGATACATAACTAGATAGATAGATAGATAGATAGATAGATAGATAGATAGATAGATAGATGATAGATAGATAGATAGATAGATAGATAGATAGATAGATAGATAGATAGATAGATAGATAGATAGATAGATAATTGTATGGATGGATGGATATATGGATAAATAACTAGATAGATAGATAGATAGATAGATAGATAGATAGATAGATAGATAGATAGATAGATAGATAGATAGATAGATAGATAGATAGATAGATAGATAGATAGAAGGATGGATGGATGGATGGATGGATGGATGGGTAGATGGATACATAACTAGATAGATAGATAGATTAATAGATAGATAGATAGATAGATAGATAGATAGATAGATAGATAGATAGATAGATAGATAGATAGATAGATAGATAGATAGATAGATAGATATCTGTATGGATAAATGGATAGATGGATAAATAACTAGATAGATTGATAGATAGATAGATAGATAGATAGATAGATAGATAGATAGATAGATAGATAGATAGATAGATAGATAGATAGATAGATAGATAGATAGATAGATAGAAGGATGGATGGATGGATGGATGGATGGATGGGTAGATGGATACATAACTAGATAGATAGATAGATTAATAGATAGATAGATAGATAGATAGATAGATAGATAGATAGATAGATAGATAGATAGATAGATAGATAGATAGATAGATAGATAGATAGATATCTGTATGGATAAATGGATAGATGGATAAATAACTAGATAGATAGATAGATAGATAGATAGATAGATAATTGTATGGATGGATGGATATATGGATAAATAACTAGATAGATAGATAGATAGATAGATAGATAGATAGATAGATAGATAGATAGATAGATAGATAGATAGATAGATAGATAGATAGAAGGATGGATGGATGGATGGATGGGTAGATGGATACATAACTAGATAGATAGATAGATTAATAGATAGATAGATAGATAGATAGATAGATAGATAGATAGATAGATAGATAGATAGATAGATAGATAGATAGATAGATAGATAGATATCTGTATGGATAAATGGATAGATGGATAAATAACTAGATAGATTGATAGATAGATAGATAGATAGATAGATAGATAGATAGATAGATAGATAGATAGATAGATAGATAGATAGATAGATAGATAGATAGATAGATAATTGTATGGATGGATGGATGGATATATGGATAAATAACTAGATAGATAGATAGATAGATAGATAGATAGATAGATAGATAGATAGATAGATAGATAGATAGATAGATAGATAGATAGATAGATAGATAGATAGATAGAAGGATGGATGGATGGATGGATGGGTAGATGGATACATAACTAGATAGATAGATAGATAGATAGCTGTATGGATGGATGGATAGATGGATAAATAACTAGATAGGTAGATAGATTGATAGATAGATAGATAGATAGATAGATAGATAGATAGATAGATAGATAGATAGATAGATAGATAGATAGATAGATAGATAGATAGATAGATAGATAGATAGATAGATAGATAGATAGATATCTGTATGGATAAATGGATAGATGGATAAATAACTAGATAGATAGATAGATAGATAGATAGATAGATAGATAGATAGATAGATAGATAGATAGATAGATAGATAGATAGATAGATAGATAGATAGATAGATAGATAGAAGGATGGATGGATGGATGGATGGATGGATTGA
>JAXLNS010000045.1:1787500-1795000 GCA_037215915.1 Pantherophis vulpinus | reverse complement strand
ACAGCGTGTGCAGTGTGGAGTGACGGAGATCGGAGGAGAGGAGAGGAACCTGGACGGATCTCTACAAATTGATCGTATTGGATTCTACTGATGTGGAGTGGCCAGAGTGGATTTATAAATTGATCGTATTGGATTTTACTGATGTGGAGTGGCCAAAGTGGGTTGAATTAGATAACTCGAAGAAGAAAAACTCTGTGGGAGAGTGCGGAGAGCTGGGACAAACCCCGGTAAAATTGTTTGGAGTGGATTTATACAAACTATCTTTTAGTGATACTTCTTGCGAAGATTAGGACACAAAACTGATACAAAGTGTGAGGGACTTTGACTTTGATTATTTGACTACTAGAGACTGAACTGTTTGGATTGAACAATTTAAATATTGACTAATACTTGATGAACCAGATGATAAGGACTTAAATAGAGGATACAACATTACATTCTTGGGATTGGATTTGGATTCTAACAACAGGAATACAGAGGACTATAGATTAAATTGGATCGTGGAATAATTAAAGTGAATAGGGTGACTCAGACCTTTGGAACCGTATTTGGTTGGAAGAAAGATAAGTTTACATAACACCAAGAAAGATAAGAGACTATAATTAATGGACAATATATATATGCTTAGCTCGATTTAAGTCTATTCTACTATATATCATAAGATACTAGACCCGGAAAATAACCTTTAATAACTTATTAGTTTTTCTCTGAAGTAATTTGTCTAATTTGTCTATTTGAAATTAATTAAACAATTATAGAATATTATCTTTAATCATATTTAATTAATTTATTCATATACAGTAAATGACTTTAAATAATTAGATAGAATTATAATAATTAAATTGATATTGATACTATTTTAGAACTATAATAAAATACATTTTATTTTGTAAGTAATTGAAGAATAAGGTAATTAATGAATTGTTAGAAGCTTATTTTTTCCCCGTTGTTTCCCCCTTCTCTTGCTTCCCCCCCCCCCGCCTTCCTTTTTGCTGTTTTCCCAATATCGTATTACTAATCAGAAATACTCTGAAAAAAACCTTGTAAAAATAATCTTGCATCCAGGTTATAAACATTAGACGTGAGAATTTTATGAAATTGTGGGCAAAAATAATAAGCATAATAGATATGGCAACCTCAAACATACCAACTACTATTAAATCAACCAAGAAAATACCCCCAACCCAAACACTATTGGTGGCTTCCCCGGTCCAGCAGAAGACAGGGGAAACAACAGATAAAGAAAAGACCAACACAGGTATTCAAAACATCCAAGCTGCCCTTGCAATGATTCAGGAAGGAATGAAAAGGATGGAAGATAAGATGACCCTGAATCATGATGAAACGAAAAAGAACCATGAACAAATGCGATTGGATGTAGGGGAAATTAAAGACGAGATTAGAAATATAGATGGAAAAATAGAGAAAATTCAACAAAATATAACCGAAAATGAACAGAGAATCCATAAAGTTGAGGAAAAGGCGGAAGCCACAGCTACCAGGTTGGAACAGATGGAGAACCAACAAGCAACAAGAAGCCGAGATACAGAAGATGCACTGACATTTCTTGAAATGGAAAAGGCATCTTTCTACTTAAGATTTCAAAATATAGAAGAACAGAGAGAGGAAGACTTGGGTGAAATTATGGTTGGAATCTTGGCAGAGGCGACACATAAGGATAAAGATGAAATAAGAGGTGGTATCGACGAAATTTACAGGGCCTTCACAAACTATGCCAGAAGAAACAAACTCCCTAAAGAAGTACACATCAGATTTACAAAAAAAACAATGAAAGAAGAAATATACCGAAAGATGAGAGAGGAGACAGTTATGTACAAAGGGAGGGAAGTTCTAACGCTAAAACAAGTACCGAGAAGGGCCAGGGATAGGAGAAGAGAATATAACTTCTTAACACGACAGTTGAATAAACTCAAGATTAAATTTAGATGGCTTATACCAGAAGGAGTGCTCATTTCTTGGGAAGGAAGAAAATTTCGAATCGACACCATAGAAAAAGCCCAGGACTTCGCAGACCAACATTTAGGATATGAAGGAGAACAGGAGAGCAGAGGAGGCAGAGAAGATTCAAACCCTAGTGACCAAGAAGAGCAGCCAATAAATAAGGAGGACAAGGAACGGAAGAAGGGAAAGCTGGGGAAGGAGGAAATGACGGGGATCACACAAAGAGTTACAAGAAACACATCAAAACTCAAAATAACAGACAAATAAACAACACCAGGAATGGAAGAAGAACTAAAACTCATCTCTATAAATATAAATGGTCTAAATTCACCAAGCAAAAGACATCAGATATTCACTAAACTGCAAAAATTGGGAGCAGATATAATCACCTTACAAGAGGTACACATAAAAAAACAACAGAAAAAATTACTCGAAAATAAAAAATTAGGAGTAATGTACACATCCTTAGGCGACTGTAAAAAAAGGGGAGTGGTAATATATGTTAGAGACCATATAAGAACAAAGCCGATATATGTGGACAAAGAGGGTCGAGTCTTAATAATAGAAGTAAAACTGGAAACAAAAATAATACTGTTAGTAGCCATCTACGCCCCAAATGGAAACCAAATAGACTTTTATAGAAAATTACACGATAAATTAAAAGAGCTGGATTATGAAAATATCTGCATTGTCGGAGATTTTAATGCAATTGTCAACACACGAGAAGACTACTATAGTAACAGGAAGAACAAAATCAAAAGGAAGACACTGCCACAAACATTTAAGAACTTGGTACAAGAAATGAGTCTGCATGACACCTGGCGAGAATTAAATACTACAACCAAACAGTACACATACTTCTCTGGCCCACATCAATCATGGTCAAGATTGGATATGGCCTGGATGACACCCCAACTAAGTAAAGAAACACACAACGTAGAAATTATGCCTAACATATGGGCTGACCACAACCCCATCAAAATAATTTGGAAAGGCTCCCGAAAACAAAAAAGATGGAAAATGGATACAAGTATTATAAAGGAAAAAGAATACCTACAAATGATGGAAAAAGAGATTAAGATATTTTTCCAAATTAACACAAAGGACCAAACGTCGTTACAAAATCTATGGGACACGACGAAAGCATATATCAGGGGCCTAACCATTGCATACGTGGCAAAGAGAAAAAAAGAGAAACAAAGAATCAGGAATGACTTATTGGAAGAAATCAAGATAGAAGAAACTAAATTACAACAGCACCCTAATAATAAGATAGCACAGCAAAAACTTAATTTGGCTAAACACAAATTGAATTTGACTACAAAAGCTGATTTGGCACAAAAAATAAAAATGGCAAAACAGACCAACTTCGAACATGCAAATAAAACTGGACGCTGGTTAGCCCATAAATTAAAAAAGCAAACAGACAAAAGAATTATACACCAACTCCAGGACGAATCAGGAACTTTATTCCATACACACGTAGATAAGAAAAACATAGCCAAAACATTCTTTCAGAATCTCTATCGGCAGGAAGATGTCCCCGAAGACCAAATTCGAAAATATCTTAGTAAAGTGAACATTACACAATTCGAAGAAGAACATAGAGAGACCCTGAATCGCCCCATAACAATGACTGAATTGATTGAAGCTCGTAAAAAACAAAAGAACAATAAAACTCCAGGACCAGATGGAATTCCTACTGAATTCTATAAACATTCCCAACAAGAAATAGACGAAATACTGCTACAAGTCTTCAACGCAGCATTATTGACAGCTGAAATCCCAAAATCATGGACAGAAACCATTATTACGTTAATACACAAAGAAGATTTAGACCGGACCCAAGTTAGGAATTACAGACCCATCTCATTACTCAATGTAGACTACAAACTATTCATGTCAATATTAGCGCAGAGACTTAAAACAATAATCCATAAATACATACATACAGACCAAAACGGCTTCATACCCAGGAGGCAGATTAAGAATAACTTGAGAACGATCATAGATATACTGGAATACTACGATAAGAAAATAGATAAGGAAATAGCTTTAATATCTCTCGACGCCCAGAAGGCCTTCGATAATTTAAATTGGTCCTTTCTTACATCACAACTTGAATTAATGAATTGCGGAGAGAAATTCCTTAAATTGATAAGAAAGATTTATTCCTGTCAAACAGCCAAAATTGCAATAAATGGTGACATGACACAAACTTTTGACATCCAGAAAGGCGTACGACAAGGTTGCCCCATGTCACCTCTATTATTTATAATCGCACTGGAAGTTTTACTAACGGAAATCAGGAAGGAAGAAGACGTGGAAGGCCTTAAGATTCGGGGAGAGGAGTACAAATTACTTGCCTTTGCAGATGATGTGATCTTCATATTGGAAAACCCAATACGATCTGGAACCAGGTTGATGACAATGATAGAGGAATACGGGGAAGTTGCGGGCCTCAAAATAAATAAGCAGAAGACGAAAGTATTGACAAAGAATATGACCCAAACACAACAGTTGAAATTAGAGCAAGAATTAGGACTTCAAATAGTAAAGAAAATAAAATACCTAGGTATTTGGCTGACAGCAAAAGCAACTACAATTAAAGAAGATAATTATACCAAATTGTTAAAACAAATCAAAAAAGACTTAGAAATTTGGAGTAGATTACAACTTTCATTGATGGGCAGAATTGCCTCAATAAAAATGAATATATTACCAAGAGTCCTATATTTATATCAAGTGATACCAATACACCCCGGAAAAGATTTCTTTAAGAACCTCAATAAAATAACAATGAACTACATATGGCAGGGAAAGAAGGCCAGAATTAAAATCAAAGCTCTACAGGATACACGGGACAAAGGAGGCCTAGCAACACCAGATTGGGAACTCTACTATAAGGCATCGGGATTGACCTGGATTAAAGAATGGATGGAACTCGACAACAAAAGAACCTTATATTTAGAAGGCTTTGACTTAATAAGAGGATGGCACGCTTTTTTATGGGACGGATCGGATAAAAGACACACGTACTTCCAATGTCATACAATTCGAGCTTCATTATTCAAGATCTGGCAGGATATTAAGAGAACTCACTATACCAAAATACCAAAATGGTGGTCCCCGATGGAGGCGTTGATATACCCGAACACTCTCGAAATAGGAAAAATGATGAGGTACCAAGACTTACTGAATCATGAAGGCGAACTCATCTCAAGACAGCAACTCCAAAACTCCGGCATAAATATCGATTGGTGGCCCTATACTCAAATACACTCAAGATACATAGCAGACAAAAAGCAATATGGAATCTCGAATAATTTGAACGAATTGGATAAGATTTTACAAGGCCCAGAACAAAAAATGATAACCAAATTATATAACTACTTACTTAGATATAAATTACTGGAAGAAACAGTAAAAGAAAACATGATAAGATGGGCCAAGGACATAGGGCACAACATCCAACTGGCAAACTGGGAGAAATTGTGGAAACAGAACATCAAAATGACAAGAGCCATACCCTACAAAGAAAACCTCATAAAAATGTTCTACAGATGGCACCTAACACCAGCCAGACTAGCTAAAATATATCCAAACACCTCCCCACGCTGCTGGAAGTGCAAAACAAAGAAGGGGACATACTACCATGCCTGGTGGAAATGCACAAAGGCTCAACAATACTGGAAGGACACAAAGGAAATTATTGAAGAAATAATAAACCAACAAGTAGAAAACACTCCAGAATTTTTCTTATTCGGAATGATAACAACACAACACAACAAAGAGACAAAATACCTCATCATACACATTCTGACAGCAGCACGGTTACTGTTTGCGCAAAATTGGAAATCAGATCAACTCCCAACCAAAGACAAACTAATCTCAAAGATGGATGGATAGATAGATGATAGGTAGATGATAGATAGATAGATAGATAGATAGATAGATAGATAGATAGATGGATGGATTAATGATAGGTAGAAAGAGAGATGGATAGATAGATAGATAGATAGATAGATAGATAGATAGATAGATAGATAGATAGGTACATGATAGATAGATAGATAGATTGATAGATAGATAGGGATGAATGGATGGAGGGGTGAATAGGTAGATGATAGATAAATAGATCGATAGATCGATAGATCGATCGATAGCTAGATAGATAGAAAGATAGGTTAATGATAGGTAGAAAGATGGATGGATAGCTAGATAGCTAGATAGCGAGATAGAGAGATAGATAGATAGATAGATAGATAGATAGATAGATAGATAGATAGATAGATAGATAGATAGATAGATAGGGATGGAGGGACGGATGGATAGATAGATGATAGGTATATGACAGATAGATAGATAGATAGATAGATAGATAGATAGATAGATAGATAGATAGATAGATAGATAGATAGATAGATAGATAGATAGTTAGTGATGGAGGGATGGATAGATATATGATAGGTAGATGATAGATAGATAGATAGATAGATAGATAGATAGATAGATGATTAATGATAGTTAGAAAGAGAGATGGATAGATAGATAGATAGATAGATAGATAGATAGATAGATAGATAGATAATTAGATGATTGGTAGATAGATGGATGGATAGGTAGATAGGTAGATAGGTAGATAGCGAGATAGCGAGATAGCGAGATAGCGAGATAGAGAGATAGAGAGATAGAGAGATAGATAGGGATGAATGGATTGAGGGATGAATAGGTAGATGATAGATAGGTAGGTAGATAGATAGATAGATAATTAGATGATAGATAGATAGATAGATAGATAGATAGATAGATAGATAGATAGATAGATAGATAGATAGATCGGTACATGATAGATAGATAGATAGATTGATAGATAGATAGGGATGAATGGATGGAGGGGTGAATAGGTAGATGATAGATAAATAGATCGATAGATCGATAGATCGATCGATAGCTAGATAGATAGAAAGATAGGTTAATGATAGGTAGAAAGATGGATGGATAGCTAGATAGCTAGATAGCGAGATAGCGAGATAGATAGATAGATAGATAGATAGATAGATAGATAGATAGATAGATAGATAGATAGATAGATAGGGATGGAGGGATGGATAGATAGATGATAGGTATATGACAGATAGATAGATAGATAGATAGATAGATAGATAGATAGATAGATAGATAGATAGATAGATAGATAGATAGTGATGGAGGGATGGATAGATATATGATAGGTAGATGATAGATAGATAGATAGATAGATAGATAGATAGATAGATAGATAGATAGATAGATAGATAGATGATTAATGATAGGTAGAAAGAGAGATGGATAGATAGATAGATAGATAGATAGATAGATAGATAGATAGATAGATAGATGATTAATGATAGGTAGAAAGAGAGATGGATAGATAGATAGATAGATAGATAGATAGAGATAGATAGATAGATAGATAGATAGATAGATAGATAGATAGATAGGGATGGATGGATGGATGGATGGATGGATAGACGGATGATACGTAGGTGATTGATA
>JAXLNS010000045.1:1772500-1777500 GCA_037215915.1 Pantherophis vulpinus | reverse complement strand
ATAGATAGATAGATAGATAGATAGATAGATAGATAGATATGGATGGATGGATGGATTGAGGGCTGGATAGATAGATTGTAGATAGATAGATAGATAGATAGATAGATAGATAGATAGATAGATAGATAGATAGATAGATAGATAGATAGATAAATAAATAGATGGGGTGAATGGATGGAAGTGTGGATAGATAGATGATAGATAGATAGATAGATAGATAGATAGATAGATAGATAGATAGATAGATAGATAGATAGATAGAGATGGAGGGATGGATAGATATATGATAGGTAGATGATAGATAGATAGATAGATAGATAGATAGATAGATAGATAGATAGATAGATAGATAGATAGATGATTAATGATAGTTAGAAAGAGAGATGGATAGATAGATAGATAGATAGATAGATAGATAGATAGATAGATAGATAGATAGATAGATAGGTACATGATAGATAGATAGATAGATTGATAGATAGATAGGGATGAATGGATGGAGGGGTGAATAGGTAGATGATAGATAAATAGATCGATAGATCGATAGATCGATCGATAGCTAGATAGATAGAAAGATAGGTTAATGATAGGTAGAAAGATGGATGGATAGCTAGATAGCTAGATAGCGAGATAGAGAGAGAGATAGATAGATAGATAGATAGATAGATAGATAGATAGATAGATAGATAGATAGATAGATAGATAGGGATGGAGGGACGGATGGATAGATAGATGATAGGTATATGACAGATAGATAGATAGATAGATAGATAGATAGATAGATAGATAGATAGATAGATAGATAGATAGATAGTGATGGAGGGATGGATAGATATATGATAGGTAGATGATAGACAGATAGATAGATAGATAGATAGATAGATAGATAGATAGATAGATAGATGATTAATGATAGTTAGAAAGAGAGATGGATAGATAGATAGATAGATAGATAGATAGATAGATAGATAGATAGATAGATAGATAGATAGATGGATGGATTAATGATAGGTAGAAAGAGAGATGGATAGATAGATAGATAGATAGATAGATAGATAGATAGATAGATAGATAGGTACATGATAGATAGATAGATAGATTGATAGATAGATAGGGATGAATGGATGGAGGGGTGAATAGGTAGATGATAGATAAATAGATCGATAGATCGATAGATCGATCGATAGCTAGATAGATAGAAAGATAGGTTATTGATAGGTAGAAAGATGGATGGATAGCTAGATAGCTAGATAGCGAGATACAGAGATAGATAGATAGATAGATAGATAGATAGATAGATAGATAGATAGATAGATAGATAATAGATAGATAGGGATGGAGGGATGGATAGATAGATGATAGGTAGATGATAGATAGATAGATAGATAGATAGATAGATAGATAGATAGATAGATAGATAGATAGATGGATTAATGATAGGTAGAAAGAGAGATGGATAGATAGATAGATAGATAGATAGATAGATAGATAGATAGACAGACAGACAGACAGATAGATAGATAGATGTTAGATGATAGATGGATAGATAGATAGATAGATAGATAGATAGATAGATAGATAGATAGATAGATATGGATGGATGGATGGATTGAGGGGTGGATAGATACATTGTAGATAGATAGATAGATAGATAGATAGATAGATAGATAGATAGATAGATAGATAGATAGATAGATAGAAAGATAGGTTAATGATAGAAAGATGGATGGATGGATAGATAGATAGATAGATAGATAGATAGATAGATAGATAGATAGATAAATAGATGGGGTGAATGGATGGAAGTGTGGATAGATAAATGATAGATAGATAGATAGATAGATAGATAGATAGATAGATAGATAGATAGATAGATAGATAGATAGAAAGAAAGATAGATAGGGATGGATGGATGAAGGGGTGAATAGGTAGATGATAGATAGATAGATAGATAGATAGATAGATAGATAGATAGATAGATAGATAGATAGAGATAGATAGATAGATAGATAGATAGATAGATAGGGATGGATGGATGGATGGATGGATGGATAGACGGATGATACGTAGGTGATTGATAGATAGATAGTTAGATAGATAGATAGATAGATAGATAGATAGATAGATAGATAGATAGTAAGATAGATAGATAATTAGATGATAGATAGATAGATAGATAGATAGATAGATAGATAGATAGATGATGGATGGATGCGTAGATAAATAGATAGATAGATAGATAGATAGATAGATAGATAGATAGATAGATAGATAGATAGACAGATAGATAGATGGGGTGGATGGATGGAAGTGTGGATAGATAGATGATAGAAAGTTAGATAGATAGATAGATAGATAGATAGATAGATAGATAGACAGACAGACAGATAGATAGATAGATAGATAGAAAGATAGATGATAGATAGATAGATAGGGATGGATGGATGATAGATCGATAGATCGATAGATCGATAGATCGATAGATCGATAGATCGATAGATCGATAGATCGATAGATAGATAGATAGATAGATAGATAGATAGATAGATAGAAAGATAGGTTAATGATAGATAGAAAGATGGATGGATAGCTAGTCAGCTAGCTAGCTAGCTAGCTAGCTAGATAGATAGATAGATGATAGATGGATGGATGCGTAGGTAGGTAGGTAGGTAGGTAGGTAGGTAGGTAGGTAGATAGATAGATAGATAGATAGAAAGATAGGTTAATGATAGAAAGATGGATGGATGGATAGATAGATAGATAGATAGATAGATAGATAGATAGATAGATAAATAGATGGGGTGAATGGATGGAAGTGTGGATAGATAAATGATAGATAGATAGATAGATAGATAGATAGATAGATAGATAGATAGATAGATAGATAGATAGATAGATAGATAGATAGAAAGATAGATAGGGATGGATGGATGAAGGGGTGAATAGGTAGATGATAGATAGATAGATAGATAGATAGATAGATAGATAGATAGATAGATAGATAGATAGATAGATAGAGATAGATAGATAGATAGATAGATAGATAGATAGATAGATAGGGATGGATGGATGGATGGATGGATGGATAGACGGATGATACGTAGGTGATTGATAGATAGATAGTTAGATAGATAGATAGATAGATAGATAGATAGATAGATAGATAGATAGTAAGATAGATAGATAATTAGATGATAGATAGATAGATAGATAGATAGATAGATAGATAGATAGATAGATAGATAGATAGATAGATGATGGATGGATGCGTAGATAAATAGATAGATAGATAGATAGATAGATAGATAGATAGATAGATAGATAGATAGACAGATAGATAGATGGGGTGGATGGATGGAAGTGTGGATAGATAGATGATAGAAAGTTAGATAGATAGATAGATAGATAGATAGATAGATAGATAGATAGATAGATAGATAGATAGACAGACAGACAGATAGATAGATAGATAGATAGAAAGATAGATGATAGATAGATAGATAGGGATGGATGGATGATAGATCGATAGATCGATAGATCGATAGATCGATAGATCGATTGATCGATAGATCGATCGATAGATCGATCGATCGATAGATAGATAGATAGATAGATAGATAGAAAGATAGGTTAATGATAGATAGAAAGATGGATGGATAGCTAGTCAGCTAGCTAGCTACCTAGCTAGCTAGATAGATAGATAGATAGATGATAGATGGATGGATGCGTAGGTAGGTAGGTAGGTAGGTAGGTAGGTAGGTAGATAGATAGATAGATAGATAGATAGATAGATAGATAGATAGATAGATATGGATGGATGGATGGATTGAGGGCTGGATAGATAGATTGTAGATAGATAGATAGATAGATAGATAGATAGATAGATAGATAGATAGATAGATAGATAGATAGATAGATAAATAGATGGGGTGAATGGATGGAAGTGTGGATAGATAGATGATAGATAGATAGATAGATAGATAGATAGATAGATAGATAGATAGATAGATAGATAGATAGATAGAGATGGAGGGATGGATAGATATATGATAGGTAGATGATAGATAGATAGATAGATAGATAGATAGATAGATAGATAGATAGATAGATAGATAGATAGATGATTAATGATAGTTAGAAAGAGAGATGGATAGATAGATAGATAGATAGATAGATAGATAGATAGATAGGTACATGATAGATAGATAGATTGATAGATAGATAGGGATGAATGGATGGAGGGGTGAATAGGTAGATGATAGATAAATAGATCGATAGATCGATAGATCGATCGATAGCTAGATAGATAGAAAGATAGGTTAATGATAGGTAGAAAGATGGATGGATAGCTAGATAGCTAGATAGCGAGATAGAGAGATAGATAGATAGATAGATAGATAGATAGATAGATAGATAGATAGATAGATAGATAGGGATGGAGGGACGGATGGATAGATAGATGATAGGTATATGACAGATAGATAGATAGATAGATAGATAGATAGATAGATAGATAGATAGATAGTGATGGAGGGATGGATAGATATATGATAGGTAGATGATAGACAGATAGATAGATAGATAGATAGATAGATAGATAGATAGATGATTAATGATAGTTAGAAAGAGAGATGGATAGATAGATAGATAGATAGATAGATAGATAGATAGATAGATAATTAGATGATTGGTAGATAGATGGATGGATAGGTAGATAGGTAGATAGGTAGATAGCGAGATAGCGAGATAGCGAGATAGAGAGATAGAGAGATAGAGAGATAGAGAGATAGAGAGATAGATAGGGATGAATGGATGGAGGGATGAATAGGTAGATGATAGATAGATAGGTAGATAGATAGATAGATAATTAGATGATAGATAGATAGATAGATAGATAGATAGATAGATAGATAGATAGATAGATAGATCGGTACATGATAGATAGATAGATAGATTGATAGATAGATAGGGATGAATGGATGGAGGGGTGAATAGGTAGA
>JAXLNS010000045.1:1762500-1767500 GCA_037215915.1 Pantherophis vulpinus | reverse complement strand
TAGATAGATAGATAGATAGAAAGATAGGTTAATGATAGATAGAAAGATGGATGGATAGCTAGTCAGCTAGCTAGCTAGCTAGCTAGCTAGATAGATAGATAGATAGATGATAGATGGATGGATGCGTAGGTAGGTAGGTAGGTAGGTAGGTAGATAGATAGATAGATAGATAGATAGATAGATAGATAGATAGATAGATATGGATGGATGGATGGATTGAGGGCTGGATAGATAGATTGTAGATAGATAGATAGATAGATAGATAGATAGATAGATAGATAGATAGATAGATAGATAAATAAATAGATGGGGTGAATGGATGGAAGTGTGGATAGATAGATGATAGATAGATAGATAGATAGATAGATAGATAGATAGATAGATAGATAGATAGATAGATAGATAGATAGATAGATAGATAGATAGATAGAGATGGAGGGATGGATAGATATATGATAGGTAGATGATAGATAGATAGATAGATAGATAGATAGATAGATAGATAGATAGATAGATAGATAGATAGATAGATAGATGATTAATGATAGTTAGAAAGAGAGATGGATAGATAGATAGATAGATAGATAGATAGATAGATAGATAGATAGATAGATAGATAGATAGGTACATGATAGATAGATAGATAGATTGATAGATAGATAGGGATGAATGGATGGAGGGGTGAATAGGTAGATGATAGATAAATAGATCGATAGATCGATAGATCGATCGATAGCTAGATAGATAGAAAGATAGGTTAATGATAGGTAGAAAGATGGATGGATAGCTAGATAGCTAGATAGCGAGATAGAGAGATAGATAGATAGATAGATAGATAGATAGATAGATAGATAGATAGATAGATAGATAGTGATGGAGGGATGGATAGATATATGATAGGTAGATGATAGACAGATAGATAGATAGATAGATAGATAGATAGATAGATAGATGATTAATGATAGTTAGAAAGAGAGATGGATAGATAGATAGATAGATAGATAGATAGATAGATAGATAATTAGATGATTGGTAGATAGATGGATGGATAGGTAGATAGGTAGATAGGTAGATAGGTAGATAGCGAGATAGCGAGATAGAGAGATAGAGAGATAGAGAGATAGAGAGATAGATAGGGATGAATGGATGGAGGGATGAATAGGTAGATGATAGATAGATAGGTAGATAGATAGATAGATAATTAGATGATAGATAGATAGATAGATAGATAGATAGATAGATAGATAGATAGATCGGTACATGATAGATAGATAGATAGATTGATAGATAGATAGGGATGAATGGATGGAGGGGTGAATAGGTAGATGATAGATAAATAGATCGATAGATCGATAGATCGATCGATAGCTAGATAGATAGAAAGATAGGTTAATGATAGGTAGAAAGATGGATGGATAGCTAGATAGCTAGATAGCGAGATAGCGAGATAGATAGATAGATAGATAGATAGATAGATAGATAGATAGATAGATAGGGATGGAGGGATGGATAGATAGATGATAGGTATATGACAGATAGATAGATAGATAGATAGATAGATAGATAGATAGATAGATAGATAGATAGATAGATAGATAGATAGATAGATAGATAGATAGATAGATAGTGATGGAGGGATGGATAGATATATGATAGGTAGATGATAGATAGATAGATAGATAGATAGATAGATAGATAGATAGATAGATAGATAGATGATTAATGATAGGTAGAAAGAGAGATGGATAGATAGATAGATAGATAGATAGATAGATAGATAGATAGATAATAAGATGATTGGTACATAGATGGATGGATAGCTAGATAGCGAGATAGCGAGATAGCGAGATAGCGAGATAGCGAGATAGAGAGATAGAGAGATAGAGAGATAGATAGGGATGAATGGATGGAGGGGTGAATAGGTAGATGATAGATAAATAGATCGATAGATCGATAGATCGATCGATAGCTAGATAGATAGAAAGATAGGTTAATGATAGGTAGAAAGATGGATGGATAGCTAGATTGCTAGATAGCGAGATAGAGAGATAGATAGATAGATAGATAGATAGATAGATAGATAGATAGATAGATAGATAGATAGGGATGGAGGGATGGATAGATAGATGATAGGTAGATGATAGATAGATAGATAGATAGATAGATAGATAGATAGATAGATAGATAGATAGATAGATGGATGGATTAATGATAGGTAGAAAGAGAGATGGATAGATAGATAGATAGATAGATAGATAGATAGATAGATAGATAGATAGTTAGTGATGGAGGGATGGATAGATATATGATAGGTAGATGATAGATAGATAGATAGATAGATAGATAGATAGATAGATAGATAGATAGATAGATAGATAGATAGATAGATGATTAATGATAGTTAGAAAGAGAGATGGATAGATAGATAGATAGATAGATAGATAGATAGATAGATAGATAGATAATTAGATGATTGGTAGATAGATGGATGGATAGGTAGATAGGTAGATAGGTAGATAGCGAGATAGCGAGATAGCGAGATAGCGAGATAGCGAGATAGCGAGATAGAGAGATAGAGAGATAGAGAGATAGATAGGGATGAATGGATGGAGGGATGAATAGGTAGATGATAGATAGATAGGTAGATAGATAGATAGATAATTAGATGATAGATAGATAGATAGATAGATAGATAGATAGATAGATAGATAGATCGGTACATGATAGATAGATAGATAGATTGATAGATAGATAGGGATGAATGGATGGAGGGGTGAATAGGTAGATGATAGATAAATAGATCGATAGATCGATAGATCGATCGATAGCTAGATAGATAGAAAGATAGGTTGATGATAGGTAGAAAGATGGATGGATAGCTAGATAGCTAGATAGCGAGATAGCGAGATAGATAGATAGATAGATAGATAGATAGATAGATAGATAGATAGATAGATAGGGATGGAGGGATGGATAGATAGATGATAGGTATATGACAGATAGATAGATAGATAGATAGATAGATAGATAGATAGATAGATAGATAGATAGATAGATAGATAGATAGATAGATAGTGATGGAGGGATGGATAGATATATGATAGGTAGATGATAGATAGATAGATAGATAGATAGATAGATAGATAGATAGATAGATAGATGATTAATGATAGGTAGAAAGAGAGATGGATAGATAGATAGATAGATAGATAGATAGATAGATAGATAGATAGATAATAAGATGATTGGTAGATAGATGGATGGATAGCTAGATAGCGAGATAGCGAGATAGCGAGATAGCGAGATAGCGAGATAGAGAGATAGAGAGATAGAGAGATAGATAGGGATGAATGGATGGAGGGATGAATAGGTAGATGATAGATAGATAGGTAGATAGATAGATAGATAATTAGATGATAGATAGATAGATAGATAGATAGATAGATAGATAGATAGATAGATAGATACATGATAGATAGATAGATAGATTGATAGATAGATAGGGATGAATGGATGGAGGGGTGAATAGGTAGATGATAGATAAATAGATCGATAGATCGATAGATCGATCGATAGCTAGATAGATAGAAAGATAGGTTAATGATAGGTAGAAAGATGGATGGATAGCTAGATAGCTAGATAGCGAGATAGCGAGATAGATAGATAGATAGATAGATAGATAGATAGATAGATAGATAGATAGATAGATAGATAGATAGGGATGGAGGGATGGATAGATAGATGATAGGTATATGACAGATAGATAGATAGATAGATAGATAGATAGATAGATAGATAGATAGATAGATAGATAGATAGATAGATAGATAGATAGATAGTGATGGAGGGATGGATAGATATATGATAGGTAGATGATAGATAGATAGATAGATAGATAGATAGATAGATAGATAGATAGATAGATAGATAGATAGATGATTAATGATAGGTAGAAAGAGAGATGGATAGATAGATAGATAGATAGATAGATAGATAGATCGATTGATAGCTAGATAGATAGAAAGATAGGTTAATGATAGGTAGAAAGATGGATGGATAGCTAGATAGCTAGATAGCGAGATAGAGAGATAGATAGATAGATAGATAGATAGATAGATAGATAGATAGATAGATAATAGATAGATAGGGATGGAGGGATGGATAGATAGATGATAGGTAGATGATAGATAGATAGATAGATAGATAGATAGATAGATAGATAGATAGATAGATAGATAGATGGATGGATTAATGATAGGTAGAAAGAGAGATGGATAGATAGATAGATAGATAGATAGATAGATAGATAGATAGATAGATAGATACATGATAGATAGATAGATAGATTGATAGATAGATAGGGATGAATGGATGGAGGGGTGAATAGGTAGATGATAGATAAATAGATCGATCGATCGATAGATCGATCGATAGCTAGATAGATAGAAAGATAGGTTATTGATAGGTAGAAAGATGGATGGATAGCTAGATAGCTAGATAGCGAGATAGAGAGATAGATAGATAGATAGATAGATAGATAGATAGATAGATAGATAGATAGATAGATAGATAGATAGATAGGGATGGAGGGATGGATAGATAGATGATAGGTAGATGATAGATAGATAGATAGATAGATAGATAGATAGATAGATAGATAGATAGATAGATAGATAGATAGATGGATTAATGATAGGTAGAAAGAGAGATGGATAGATAGATAGATAGATAGATAGATAGATAGATAGATAGATAGATAGATAGACAGACAGACAGACAGATAGATAGATAGATGTTAGATAATAGATGGACAGATAGATAGATAGATAGATAGATAGATAGATAGATAGATAGATAGATATGGATGGATGGATGGATTGAGGGGTGGATAGATACATTGTAGATAGATAGATAGATAGATAGATAGATAGATAGATAGATAGATAGAAAGATAGGTTAATGATAGAAAGATGGATGGATGGATAGATAGATAGATAGAT
>JAXLNS010000045.1:1745000-1750000 GCA_037215915.1 Pantherophis vulpinus | reverse complement strand
GCTAGGGGGAAAACACAAATGGTAACAAGAAACACAAGTAAACTCAAACTAACAAACAAAAACTAAAGGAAATGGGACAAGAGTTGAAATTAATTTCAATTAACATAAATGGCCTTAATCTACCAACCAAAAGAACACACATCTTTAAAAAACTTCAAAAATTAGATACAGACATTATCAATTTACAAGAAGTACATATTAAAAAACAACACAAACAATTATTAGAAAACAGAAAACTTGGATCATTATTTACCTCACTATCAGACCAAAAAAAAAGAGGCATTGCAATATACATTAAAAACCATATTCAGGCAAAACAAATTTATACAGACGGAGATGGTAGGATATTAATGGTCAATATTAAGACGGAGGCCCGAAATATGCTACTAGTATCAATATACGCTCCAAACGGGAACCAAAAAGAATACTTCAAAAAGCTCCACGACAAAATTAAAGAATTAGACTACGAACACATATGTATAATAGGGGACTATAACGCAATTGTAGATATGGACTATGACTACCAAAGTAATAAAAAAAACAAATCTAAGAAAAAGACACTACCGGACACTTTTAAGGACATGACTCAAGAGTTACAACTGAAAGATGCCTGGAGAGAATTGAATAAAACCAAAAAACAGTATACATATTATTCAAATCCCCATCAGTCTTGGTCCAGACTAGACATGGCCTGGATGACGGCAGAACTAAGAGAAAGCATAAAAGAAATTGAAATCACACCGAACATATGGGCAGACCACAGTCCTATAACAATAGTCTGGAAAGGCCGGTTAAAGAGAGGAAGATGGATGATGGATAGAGAAATCACCAAAGATAAAGAATACATAGAGATGATAAAGAAAGAGACGGAGATATTTTTTCAAATAAACAAAAAGGAACATACATCATTACAAATTCTATGGGATGCCACAAAAGCATATATAAGAGGATTAACAATCTCATTCAAGGTGAAGAAAAACAGAGAGAAACAGCAAAGAAGGAATAACCTAATGACTGAGCTCGGGAAACAAGAAGTAGAATTACAGAACAGACCAGATGGGAAAGAGATTAAGGAAAAAATAAAACATATCAAACACGAAATAAACTTAATAACAACAACAGAAATAGCTAGGAAGATTAGAATGGCAAAGCAAAACCAATTTGAATTTGCTAATAAAACAGGACGTTGGTTGGCATATAAATTAAAGAAAGAAAAGGAGAAAAGACTAATACACCAACTACAAGATGAACAAGGGCAACTACAGCATATGAATGAGGCAAAAAAGCGAATTGTAAGGAATTTCTATCAGGAACTATATACGCAGGAAGAAATCCAATTGGAGAAAGTAAAAGAATATATAAACAAAGCCAATATCCAAGAAATAAAAGAAACTCAAAGAGAACTCTTGAACAGACCAATATCGATGTTAGAATTAATTGAAGCGAAGAAGAAGCAGAACAACAATAAAACACCAGGCCCAGATGGTATCCCGGCAGAATTCTATAAAATCGAGAATCAGTCGATGGATGACATTCTATTACAAGTCCTGAACGAAGCGATTTTAGAAGCTAAAATTCCCAAATCATGGATAGAGACAATTATTACATTGATACCTAAAGAAGATTCAGATCTAACTCAAACCAAAAACTACAGACCCATATCACTCCTAAACGCAGACTATAAATTATTTACATCGATCATGGCTCAGAGAATGAAGAAAATTATTGTGAATTATATCCATCCAGACCAAAATGGTTTTATTCCAAATAGGCAAATCAACAAGAACACAAGAACAATAATTAATATACTGGAATATTATGAGCAAAAATCAGATGAAAAGATGGCCTTACTCTTCCTCGACGCACAGAAAGCCTTCGACAATCTGAACTGGGGGTTTTTAATATTGCAACTAGAAAAAATGGGAACTGGCGAGAGATTTCTTAATATGATCCAAACAATATATTCAGATCAAATTGCAAGAATATGGATAAATGGAGAGACAACAGACCAATTTAAAATATCCAAAGGAGTGAGACAAGGATGTCCCCTTTCTCCTATACTATATATATTAGCACTCGAGCCCCTATTGAACGAAATTAGGAATGACAATGAAATAAAAGGATTAAGAACAAAAAACCAGGAATACAAACTACAAGCATTCACGGATGACGTAGTATTTATATTAGAGCAACCGAAACAATCAGGACTGAATTTATTAAGGAAGATAGAACAATACGGCGAAGTGGCAGGTTTGAAAATTAATAGACAAAAAACTAAATTACTAACTAAAAATTTGACAAAATCCCAGGAGGAAGAGCTGGAAGAGGCACTAGGAATACAGACAACAACCAAAATAAAATATTTAGGAATTTGGCTCACCAATAAAGTATCATCATTAAAAGAAGATAACTACATTAAATTGGTTAAACAGATACAGAAGGACTTAGATGCATGGAGTAAATTAAAACTATCATTATTAGGCAAAATTGCTTCAATTAAAATGACTATCTTACCAAAAATGTTATATTTATTTAGAACAATACCGATAAATCCGGGGAAAACATATTTTAAAGACCTCGATAAAATGATATCCAAGTATATATGGCAGGGGAAGAGAGCCAGGATTAAATTGAAACACCTGCAAGATACCAAAGAAAGAGGCGGCCTGGGATTACCAGATTGGCAAACCTATTACACTGCAACAGCCCTAACCTGGATCAAGGATTGGATGACACTCAAAGACAAACGAATATTAGCCCTAGAAGGATTCGATCTGTTCAAAGGTTGGCACGCATTCCTATGGGAGGAAAAGCCCAGACAGCATGAGCATTTTAGGAGACACTACATTAGAGGAGCACTGGCAAAAATTTGGATTGAAATAAGAAGGAAACACTATGATAAAATTCCAAGATGGATATCAACCATGGAAGCACAAATCTACCCGAACACAATGGATATGAATAAAATGAAGACCTACGACGAATTGTTGAATACAGAGGGAGATATAAAAACAACAGAGGAATTGAGACAACAGGGCATGGACATTGATTGGTGGACGTATTTACAGATAAAATCAAGATATAAAAGCGATATGAAAAAATTTGGAATCCAAAAAGAAAGAAATGAATTAGACAAAATTATAATGCAATCAGATGATAAATTAATAACTAAAATATACAATTATTTGCTTAAATACAAACTGGAAGAAGAAGTGGTGAAGGAAAATATGATTATTTGGGCTAAAAATTTTGGATATAATATTAATCTAGAAAAATGGGAAAAAATGTGGAAAGTCAATACTAAACTGACGATGTCCGTGCCCTACAAGGAAAATACATATAAGATGTTTTACAGATGGCATCTCCCCCCTGCACGACTGGCAAAGATGTTCCCCAACACCAATCCAAATTGCTGGAAATGTAAAACACAGAAGGGGACTTACTTCCACATGTGGTGGTCATGTCCAAAAGTTAAAAAATTTTGGAAAACAATTCAAAGTCAACTGGAAGAAATCACCACCCAAAAAG
This sequence comes from Pantherophis vulpinus, assembly GCA_037215915.1. Lineage (NCBI taxonomy): Eukaryota > Metazoa > Chordata > Lepidosauria > Squamata > Colubridae > Pantherophis > Pantherophis vulpinus. The sequence goes on along the minus strand of JAXLNS010000045.1, from coordinate 1,746,472 downwards.
TACCCCTCAGACCGGAAACATACTTATTAGGAATACTCACAAAAGATTATAAAAAAGAGACACAATACCTAATTATACACATCCTAACCGCTGCCAGAATAGCTTTTGCACAGATGTGGAAATTGGAAAATACGCCAACAGAGGAAAAAGTAATACAAAAAACAATGGAATGTGCAGAAATGGATAAACTGACCAAAGAAATTCAGGGAAAAGAAGACTCAGACTATTACCTAATTTGGCAAAAATGGTATAATTGGTTAGAAAAAAAGGACACGAATTAAGGAAATACCATCCAACTATATCCAAATATAGAAACAAAATGAAATATCGTTATATAAATATTGATATATGATGAAGTATAATATGTACAGATACATTGATATACAATTACCGAGGTATCTACACTTCAAAGCTCAAGTCTCAGGACTTGATTTCATTGTATAGTTAGTTTATGTATAGTTTGTTTAAATGTTTGTGTTTGTCTGTGTATGTTGGCCTATAATAAAAATTAAAAAAAAAAAAAAAAAAAAAAAGAAAGATAGGTTAATGATAGAAAGATGGATGGATGGATGGATGGATAGATAGATAGATAGATAGATAGATAGATAGATAGATAGATAGATAGATAGATAGATAGATAGATAGATAAATAGATGGGGTGAATGGATGGAAGTGTGGATAGATAAATGATAGATAGATAGATAGATAGATAGATAGATAGATAGATAGATAGATAGATAGAAAGATAGATAGGGATGGATGGATGAAGGGGTGAATAGGTAGATGATAGATAGATAGATAGATAGATAGATAGATAGATAGATAGATAGATAGAGATAGATAGATAGATAGATAGATAGATAGATAGATAGATAGATAGGGATGGATGGATGGATGGATAGACGGATGATACGTAGGTGATTGATAGTTAGATAGTTAGATAGATAGATAGATAGATAGATAGATAGATAGATAGATAGATAGTAAGATAGATAGATAATTAGATGATAGATAGATAGATAGATAGATAGATAGATAGATAGATAGATAGATAGATAGATGATGGATGGATGCGTAGATAAATAGATAGATAGATAGATAGATAGATAGATAGATAGATAGATAGATAGATGGGGTGGATGGATGGAAGTGTGGATAGATAGATGATAGAAAGATAGATAGATAGATAGATAGATAGATAGATAGATAGATAGATAGATAGATAGATAGATAGATAGACAGACAGACAGATAGATAGATAGATAGATAGAAAGATAGATGATAGATAGATAGATAGGGATGGATGGATGATAGATCGATAGATCGATAGATAGATAGAAAGATAGGTTAATGATAGAAAGATGGATGGATGGATAGATAGATAGATAGATAGATAGATAAATAGATGGGGTGAATGGATGGAAGTGTGGATAGATAAATGATAGATAGATAGATAGATAGATAGATAGATA
>JAXLNS010000045.1:1715000-1720000 GCA_037215915.1 Pantherophis vulpinus | reverse complement strand
TTTATTTGCGCAAGGTTCAAACAGTCCGAAGACCACGAAAAAGTCTGAACGCCGATGGCTTCTTCTGGCCATGTATTTATACAGTTTAAAAGCAAAAGTATTACAGAGAGTGATGCATTTCACACGTAGAAGCTACCCTTTAATCTATCTCTAGGAAAGACATAACAGCCCTGTTCCCACAGGCTCAGGCTTTCAGCTCCGGAGCTCAAGACATAATAAAAGGAGATAAGGGGCTCAAAGGCGCCTCAAGAGCAGTAAAGAGGACAGTAAGGGAAGCAGTATTTCTTCTCTAGGATATACATGACATTTGGGGTGTAATAAACATTAAACAACAGGAAGTATCTGTTTAGGGTCAGTTTGCCCTTTTACAATTCTGTACCTACGTCAAATACCGTTTGTCAATTCAGCACCTTGGCACGGAAGAGGCACTTCTGTCTTAACCAAAGATTTGGATTTCTAATATTTGAGTTTTATCCTAATATCGAATCTTAGCCTGGCTCATACCCCCCTTTGTGACTCATCTGTTTATCCAGACGAGTCACACCATAGGTCCTCTTCCTGCTGGAGCCGTTTGTAATCCCACATAGCCATCACCTGAGCAGTTGTCTTACGTTCCACCAGCAAGGATAGACTTTTAGAGATAGTTTTAACAAACAGAGGTAAAATACATGGGAGAAAAATACACCCCGCAGCTATTAATCCTACCAGGCCAAAGATGGCCTGCAGGCCAGGTAACTTTGGCCACCATCCTGAAAACCTATCCTGTAAATTAAGACCTTTCCAAGTCTGGACTGGCACATGAGCTATTTTAACCATTTTGTCTGTTATTTCCTTAATAACCTTTCCGCTTTCATCAACTTTTACACAGCAGTTAGTCAAATTAAACTTTCCACATACCCCTCCTTCCTTGGCTAACAAATAATCTAAAGCTAACCTATTCTGCATAATATATGTCCTTGATTTGACACTTTCCCTAGCTAATTGAGTAAGACCTTTTACAGTTTCGTTGGTGATGATTTCAACCACAGCTTGCAGACGAATTAAACGGTTCAGAACGTGTATAGGGGTCCGATAGCCATACATGCCGTCTTCCGCCCATGTAGCCGGTCCATAAACCTCAATAATTCGCTCTGCAGGCCATTCTACACTTCCCCAACTACGTTGGTTACCTCCGACCCTAACTTTTCCTATTGCAGATGTGTCTACATGTCTTCTTTGTCTTAAGTGTCCCACCTCATCATATACCGGGACACCTAACACCTGTCGGGTTTTAAGGGGAAGCAAAAAGAATCCTGGTCCAATTATTCCCAGGACACAAGCTCCACACCAAGATTTTGGTAGAACCCCATATGCCATCTTACCACATATCCAGTATAGTCCATCAGGAGCCAGCCATTCGAGGGTCTGATTATCTGGATCCTTTAAAAAGGATAACCCGTTTACTTTAAACAGGGCCATTTCATCAGTTCCCTCTGTGGCATTAGCTCCTGACCACCATACCTTACTTTCCCATTTTCCTGTACATATAAGGTTTCCCACCTGATGACAGCCTGGCACAATTTTTCTCCGAAAACAAACATTCCCTACCAGACTAGTAGTCAAGGTCCAGTCTCCATCCTTACCCTTATTATATGACAGATTACCTTTCTGATCCATTTCTAATATTTTGGAATAATTTAATTCCTTGAGCTTCCCATGGCCATTTTTCTCCCATGTTAGTTCCTCCACAAACAAAACAATTCGATACATTCAGAGTGTGGGCTATGTCTTCTGCCAATTTGACAAAGGTATTTGTTACATAGCTAGGGATTGCGGGTATATTCAGCTTTTCCATTTTCAGATAATATTACAAGGGTTCAGGATTTGTTACCAAATAATGTACTAGCACCTCCTCTATAATTTTCACGTCCCACTCTACCTTACAGCTTATACATAAAACACAATCAATACCGTGAGTGCAACAACAACACTCACACCCACAATTACAAAACCAACACAATTAAAAAAATTCTTTTTTCTGTTCCTTTGCATCAAAAGGCAGCTTCCAGGGTGTCCTAAGCAGGGACTTCTTTCATCTGTAAGAGGTTCACACTCCGCAGCCAGTTGGGGAAATATTAGGAATCGGAACGACTGAGAAATCAAATGGGCCCTGGTTGTCCACAAAACCATTGCTTATATCTGTAAAACACAATAATCAATAAAGCTACTACCTCAATTACTCAAAGTGCCCAAACCCAATTTTCCTCCCACATGGATCCGCAATAATCTTCAATCTCTTGTCAGGATCCAAGTTCCGGACTAATTCAAGAGAGCAGGTGCTCCATCCTCTTTTTAGCTTACAGCGGGTTACATCAGCAGATATACATCAAGGTAACCTATATATAGAATACAAAAGCTTTCTTTAAGCACATTCAAATGTCAGTTTTGTTGGATGTTGTTTGTCCACGGACACTTTCCAGCCGGTGTCAGCTGCTGCCTTGACTCATGTCCGATAGATCCATGATTTTGATTCTGCAATCTTAATAGCAAGTGGAGAAGTCATAATACCAATAAAAGATCCCTTCCATCTTCCACTTGGTCCCCAGGTTCAAATGAGTGACATTAAGTTACTAATCTAGGGGGTACTTATTCCATCACATATTGTTGGAATCTCTCAATTTGCTTATTAAGTTCTTGTACCATCTCCATATTCCAACCCCCCCCCCCCTTTTATGACCTAAATCAGGCCACCTAACATACATATTTACCTTATTTTACCATATTTACATGGTCGGGTGGAATAAACCTCCAATACCTGTAAACAATCATGCTCAGAAACAGACTCCGTAGGCAACAAAGTTGCTGGATTTAATCGGTTAGACACCACCAGACACACCTGTGGATTCTCACTCCTAATTGCATGATATTTTGTCAGCCTTTGCCCACTAATCCACAAATGTCCCTTAGTATCCAACACAGACTGCTCCTCATGAGGGGAGTGCATGAGTATAGGACAAGAAAAAGTAAGTTTATTACAATTCTGAATCAATTCTGCACTTGCAGCCAGCACCTTCAAACAGTGGGGCCAGCTTTTTAGCCCCCTCCCCATCCAATTACAGCAAAAGCTAGCTAGTCCTAAAAAAGCTTCTCAGTTGTCTTTTTGTTCGGGGTTCTACCAGCATTAGGACCGCCCTTTTCTGCTCTGGTCCTAAAGCTCGATGACCCTTATATTGTATCCCAAATATCTAACTTTCCTTTTCACCAATTGAGCTTTCTTTCTTGCTACCCAATAACCACACTCTAGTAACAAATCTAACATCCTCGTGCATTCATCTTAGTATTCTCCCATCATAAATCCTCTGTCAGTCCTGTTGATCCAAACATCATCAACATATTACAGTATTGTGTCTCCTGGTTGTTGAGGCACATAATACTGTAAGTCTCTAGCTACCGCTATTCCAAACAATGTGGGGGAGGTCTTAAATTCCCGAGACAGCCGAGTCCCAGTATATTGCATTTTCATTCCTGTATAAGGATTCTCCCACTCAAAATGCAAACAGTGGCTGGCTTATGGGGTGAATGGGAATTGTAAAGAATGCATCCCTTAAATCAATAACAGAAAACCACTCAGCCCGGGGTGGAATTAAACTTAACAGGGTATATGGATTCAACACGGCCGGGTGTAAAGTTACCGTGCCCCGGGCTGTAAGACCCATCTAACTGTTTAATTGGGATAATTGGAGTATTCCAGGAGGACTAAATAGGCACCAAAAACCACGCCTCCAAATCTCTGAATGCTTTCATAAATAGCACAAATAGCTTCCCAAGAAACGGGACGCTGCCTTATACTCACAAACTCCACTCCAGGTTTTAGTTCCACCCCCACTGGAGGGTGGCGAGCTGCAAAACCCGGCAGGTTATCCTCAGCGCACATCAAACAACCTCCAAATCTCCTCCAGAGAATGCCTTATGGTCATTCTCTAACTATCTTCATCAAAAGAAATTGTTGCCCCTAATTTGCTCAGCATATCCCTGCCTAGCAATGGAATAGGGCACTCAGGGATGTACAAAAATTCATGCTGGATTTCAGCTTCCTTAAAATCACACATCTCTGATTTCAAGACCTGCCGCCCCATGGCTTGCCCTGATACCCCCTGGACCTGAATTTTATGGGATCCGGGGGGCTGCAATCTGCTTATTTACAACTAATCTTCCTGCTCCCATATTTACCAGAAACGTTCTGTACTGACCCCCTATTTTCATTGTAACTAATGGCTCAGGCGGGGGTTCTTCCAAGCCTGGTCCCCCTCAATCTGACCAAGTCATGTCTGCCAATCCAATACTCTCCGCTTCTCTTGGTTCGGCACCCCCTCTTGTTCCTCTACCAAAGCCTCGTCCCAAGCCTCTTTGTCCAAATCCTCTATTCAAGCCTCCTCTCATTCCTCGTTCTCCCCTTCTTCCTGCACACTGCCCACGCATCCCTGACCCAAAATCCGCTCTTCTCATCCCTCTATTTCTCACCATCTGTCTTGGGCATTCCTTTTCCCAAGTAATTCCTTTTCCCAAATAATTTTATTTCTATACCACCCTTCTCCCGAAGGACTCAGGGCGGTGTACAGCCTATTTTGTTTAAAAAAAACAAGACAAACACCAGAAAGGAGAAAAAAAGTTTTAAAAGCATCTCTTTTCCTCTTTCTCCCCTCCAAAGGAAGGGGGGGAGAAAAACCCCCTTGCATCCCACTTCGCAGTGCTCCTGCCAACAAAGCAGCCTTTTTATTCATCCGTGCCTCCTGCTCTTTCTTCTCCACCTACAGCCCCCACAGCCTCCAAATCCTCATCATCATCATCCCCCTTTCCCTCACTCTGACTGCTACCTCTAGGCGAATGACTCCCCTTGACTTTTGACTTCACGCCAGGATCACTCATACGCCTCTGATTTCCTCCTCCGCTCCCTCCAGCAGCCCCCTTACTTTTCCTGCCTGCTCAGATACACATAACCCGACCGTTTCAGCCCTACATTG
>JAXLNS010000045.1:1700000-1702500 GCA_037215915.1 Pantherophis vulpinus | reverse complement strand
TTTGCGGATGATGTAGCCCTAATCCTTGAAGACCCTATAGAGTCGGGACCTAAAGTATTGGAGGAATTAAGTAAATATGGAGAGGTGGCAGGCTTCATACTGAATAAAGCTAAAACCAAAGTATTGATCAAGAACACAACTGAGAGCCAGAGAAACGAGATAGAAGAAGTACTAGGATTACAAGTTGCCAAAAAAATTAAATACCTAGGAATTTGGATTACATCAAGATGTTCGACCCTGAAAGACGACAATTATATTCCCCTAATCAGAAAAATAAAACAAGACCTAGATAGCTGGGAAAGACTATCTCTTTTGGGCAAGATAGCCACAATTAAGATGAACATCCTCCCCAGAATATTATTTCTATTCCAAAATATACTGATAAATTTAGATAAAAAAATCTTTTTAGAACTAGATAAAATTATTAGAGAATTTATATGGGAGGGGAAAAAACCGAGATTTTCCATTAAAATTTTAAGGGGCAAAAGAGACATAGGTGGATTTGGACTCCCGGACTGGGAAATATACTACAGGTCAGCCAAGCTAGTTTGGATAAAAGATTGGATCACCCTGGAAAATAAGAGAATTCTTACCTTAGAAGGCCATGACTTGCAAAAAGGCTGGCACGCCCACATCTGGGAAATGGAGAAGAAAAGGAAGACACTTTTCCATAGACATAAAATTAGAGATTCCCTGATACAAACATGGACCCAGATTAGGCAAAAACATTACAAAAAAATCCCAAATTGGCTCTCAACGATGGAGGCCCTGACCCACCCAAATAGGTGGGAGAGGGAGAAAATGGGCAGATATAAAGATATTCTAGACGAAGGAGGGAGGCTTAAACCAAATGATACCTTACGAGAGCAAGGAATAACTTTAGATTGGTGGACCTATTCACAAGTAAAATCCAGATATCAGAGAGATAAAGAACAATACGGTCTAGAACTGGGACCAAATGGATTGGATAAAGTCTTGATGGGAACAAATAAAAAGATTCTGGCAAAACTATACAATTATTTATTAAGCGATGACAAGTTCGAAGATGTTACGAAGAACCAAATAATTGCATGGGAGAAAAATATAGGGCGCAATATAAATTTTGGGGAATGGGAGGAGGCATGGAACAGAAATCTTAAATTGACTAGAGCGGTGGCATATAAGGAAAACCATTACAAAATGTTTCATAGATGGTACCTAGCCCCGGCCAGACTAGCGAAGATATATCCCAATATACATCCCAATTGTTGGAAATGTGGCCACGGTCAAGGCACCTTCTTTCACATGTGGTGGACATGCCCGGAAGCAAAAGGATACTGGAATAAAATTAGGAGGTGGTTATATGAAATAACTGATGAAGATATTGAATTAACACCAGAGATTTTCCTCCTGGGAATAATAAAGAAGCCATATAGAAAGGAAATGACACATTTAATGGTCCATATAATTACAGCCGCTAGATTGGCATACGCACAGTATTGGAAAGAGAAAATTCAACCACCAGAAGAGCTTACAATTAAGAAAATACTCGAGTGCGCAGAGATGACTAAATTAACTTATGAATTAAATGATGAAAAGTCAGTTTACTATATGGTGTGGGAAAGGTGGTACAAGTGGTTGCATGATAAAATGAAAGAAAGATCTAAAGGTGTGTTAAATATTGGTTAAAAGTGAGTTAAAATGTCACCAAGTATTATTTATGTAAATAGTTAAAACACTGCACATCCGATACAAATTGAAAATGTATATTATATTTATGTGTTCTATGTTATTGTTTAAATGTTTGTGTGTTTGTTTTTTTGTTTTATTTCTTTTCTGTTCTTTAAAAATCTTTTTTTTTTATTGAAAAAGTTTTCAAATACAAAATTTTCCCCCTTTTTCCCCCCCTCTCCCTCCCCCTCCCTAACCCCCCCTCCCCACCCATCCCCCCCTGTGACTTCTTCGTAACAAAAAAACCCCTAATTCATAACAGATTACTTACTCCCTCCTCAAAATACTGACCTTTACTTACTAAAAATATTATAAATATCATAACATCCCCCTTTATCCATACATTTCAGAAAAGAAGAGAACAAAAAAAAAAACAAAAAAACATTATACTATAACTATTATAAAATAACTTCTAATTTAACATAATAGTGTTTTATATCTATATATTATTACAACAATTCAAAACCACCTTCCACTTTAAAACTATACGATAAATCCTACTTTAATATTTAATCTTCTATATATGTTACTATAACATTTCAAAGCGGCCTCCCCTTAAAATCTAATTTAACATTTATTCCACTCTATCCATTTCCTCCACTCCCCTAAATATATCACTTAAAAATCCCTTTTCTTAAACTAATCAGTCTGTAGTTAGCTTAGTCACCCACTGTCCTGCAAATTTACCATACACAACAATTCTTAATATCTTTAATTCACTGCCCACACTACTTAAATATATATATATATATATATTCCATTATATCTAAATAAAAAAAAAGAAAAGACA
>JAXLNS010000045.1:1687500-1692500 GCA_037215915.1 Pantherophis vulpinus | reverse complement strand
TTCGTAGATAGATAGATAGATAGACAGACAGACAGACAGATAGATAGATAGATGTTAGATGATAGATGGATTGATAGAGATGATAGATAGATAGATAAATAGATAGATAGATAGATAGATAGATAGATAGATAGATAGATAGATAGATAGATAGACAGACAGATAGATAGATAGATGTTAGATGATAGATGGATTGATAGAGATGATAGATAGATAGATAGATAGATGATAGACAAACAGAGAGACAGGCAGGCAAGCAGGCACGCAGGCAGACAGACACAGAGGCAGTTGCTGTGGGTACGAAGATAGATGATAGATAGATAGATAGATAGATAGATAGATAGATAGATAGATAGATAGATAGATAGATAGATAGATAGATAGATAGATAGATGATAGACAGACAGAGAGACAGACAGAGAGACATACAGACAGGCAGGCAGGCAGACAGACACAGAGGCAGTTGCTGTGGGTACGAAGATAGATGATAAATAGATAGATAGATAGATAGATAGATAGATAGATAGATAGATAGATAGATAGATAGATGATAGATAGATAGATAGATAGATAGATAGATAGATAGATAGATAGATGATAGACAGACAGAGAGACAGGCAGGCAGGCTGGCAGGCGGACACACACAGAGGCAGTTGCTTTGGGTACGAAGATAGATGATAGATAGATAGATAGATAGATAGATAGATAGATAGATAGATAGATAGATAGATAGATGATAGACAGACATACATACATACAGACAGACAGACAGACAGACAGGCAGATCCTGTGGTTTCGTAGATAGATAGATAGATAGATAGACAGACAGACAGACAGACAGACAGATAGATAGATAGATGTTAGATGATAGATGGATTGATAGAGATGATAGATAGATAGATGATAGATAGATAGATAGATAGATAGATAGATAGATGGATGGATGGATGGATGGATGGATGGAGAGAGAGAGAGAGAGAGAGAGAGAGAGAGAGAGAGAGAGAGATAGATAGATGATAGACAGACATACAGACAGACATACAGACAGACATACAGGCAGGCAGATCCTGTGGTTTCGTAGATAGATAGATAGATAGACAGACAGATAGATAGATAGATGTTAGATGATAGATGGATTGATAGAGATGATAGATAGATAGATAGATAGATAGATAGATAGATAGATAGATAGATAGATAGATAGATAGATGATAGACAGACAGAGAGACAGGCAGGCAGGCAGGCAGGCAGACAGACACAGAGGCAGTTGCTGTGGGTACGAAGATAGATGATAGATAGATAGATAGATAGATAGATAGATAGATAGATAGATAGATAGATAGATAGATAGATAGATAGATAGATAGATAGATGATAGACAGACAGAGAGACAGGCAGGCAGGCAGGCAGGCAGGCAGACAGACACAGAGGCAGTTGCTGTGGGTACGAAGATAGATGATAGATAGATAGATAGATAGATAGATAGATAGATAGATAGATAGATAGATAGATAGATAGATAGATAGATAGATAGATAGATGATAGACAGACAGAGAGACATACAGACAGGCAGGCAGGCAGACAGACACAGAGGCAGTTGCTGTGGGTACGAAGATAGATGATAAATAGATAGATAGATAGATAGATAGATAGATAGATAGATAGATAGATAGATAGATAGATAGATAGATAGATAGATGATAGATAGATAGATGATAGATAGATAGATAGATAGATAGATAGATAGATAGATAGATAGATAGATAGATAGATAGATAGATAGATAGATGATAGACAGACAGAGAGACAGGCAGGCAGGCTGGCAGGCGGACACACACAGAGGCAGTTGCTTTGGGTACGAAGATAGATGATAGATAGATAGATAGATAGATAGATTGATAGATAGATAGATGATAGACAGACATACAGACAGACATACAGACAGACATACAGGCAGGCAGATCCTGTGGTTTCGTAGATAGATAGATAGATAGACAGACAGATAGATAGATAGATGTTAGATGATAGATGGATTGATAGAGATGATAGATAGATAGATAGATAGATAGATAGATAGATAGATAGATAGATAGATAGATAGATGATAGACAGACAGAGAGACAGGCAGGCAGGCAGGCAGGCAGGCAGACAGACACAGAGGCAGTTGCTGTGGGTACGAAGATAGATGATAGATAGATAGATAGATAGATAGATAGATAGATAGATAGATAGATAGATAGATAGATAGATAGATGATAGACAGACAGAGAGACAGGCAGGCAGGCAGGCAGGCAGGCAGACAGACACAGAGGCAGTTGCTGTGGGTACGAAGATAGATGATAGATAGATAGATAGATAGATAGATAGATAGATAGATAGATAGATAGATAGGTAGATAGATAGATAGATAGATAGATGATAGACAGACAGAGAGACATACAGACAGGCAGGCAGGCAGACAGACACAGAGGCAGTTGCTGTGGGTACGAAGATAGATGATAAATAGATAGATAGATAGATAGATAGATAGATAGATGATAGATAGATAGATGATAGATAGATAGATAGATAGATAGATAGATAGATAGATAGATAGATAGATAGATAGATAGATAGATAGATAGATAGATGATAGACAGACAGAGAGACAGGCAGGCAGGCTGGCAGGCGGACACACACAGAGGCAGTTGCTTTGGGTACGAAGATAGATGATAGATAGATAGATAGATAGATTGATAGATAGATAGATGATAGACAGACATACAGACAGACATACAGACAGACATACAGGCAGGCAGATCCTGTGGTTTCGTAGATAGATAGATAGATAGACAGACAGATAGATAGATAGATGTTAGATGATAGATGGATTGATAGAGATGATAGATAGATAGATAGATAGATAGATAGATAGATAGATAGATAGATAGATAGATGATAGACAGACAGAGAGACAGGCAGGCAGGCAGGCAGGCAGGCAGACAGACACAGAGGCAGTTGCTGTGGGTACGAAGATAGATGATAGATAGATAGATAGATAGATAGATAGATAGATAGATAGATAGATAGATAGATAGATAGATGATAGACAGACAGAGAGACAGGCAGGCAGGCAGGCAGGCAGGCAGACAGACACAGAGGCAGTTGCTGTGGGTACGAAGATAGATGATAGATAGATAGATAGATAGATAGATAGATAGATAGATAGATAGATAGATAGATAGATAGATAGATAGATGATAGACAGACAGAGAGACATACAGACAGGCAGGCAGGCAGACAGACACAGAGGCAGTTGCTGTGGGTACGAAGATAGATGATAAATAGATAGATAGATAGATAGATAGATAGATAGATAGATAGATAGATAGATAGATAGATAGATAGATAGATAGATAGATAGATGATAGACAGACAGAGAGACAGGCAGGCAGGCTGGCAGGCGGACACACACAGAGGCAGTTGCTTTGGGTACGAAGATAGATGATAGATAGATAGATAGATAGATAGATAGATAGATAGATAGATAGATAGATAGATAGATAGATAGATAGATAGATAGATAGACAGACAGACATACAGACAGACAGACAGACAGACAGGCAGATCCTGTGGTTTCGTAGATAGATAGATAGACAGACAGACAGACAGACAGACAGACAGACAGACAGACAGACAGATAGATAGATAGATGTTAGATGATAGATGGATTGATAGAGATGATAGATAGATAGATAGATAGATAGATAGATAGATAGATAGATAGATAGATAGATAGATGATAGACAAACAGAGAGACAGGCAGGCAGGCAGGCACGCAAGCAGACAGACACAGAGGCAGTTGCTGTGGGTACGAAGATAGATGATAGATAGATAGATAGATAGATAGATAGATAGATAGATAGATAGATAGATAGATAGATAGATAGATAGATAGATAGATAGATGATAGACAGACAGAGAGACAGACAGAGAGACAAAGAGACAGGCAGGCAGGCAGACAGACACAGAGGCAGTTGCTGTGGGTACGAAGATAGATGATAAATAGATAGATAGATAGATAGATAGATAGATAGATAGATAGATAGATGATAGATAGATAGATAGATAGATAGATAGATAGATAGATAGATAGATAGATAGATAGATAGATAGATGATAGACAGACAGAGAGACAGGCAGGCAGGCTGGCAGGCGGACACACACAGAGGCAGTTGCTTTGGGTACGAAGATAGATGATAGATAGATAGATAGATAGATAGATAGATAGATAGATAGATAGATAGATAGATAGATAGATAGATGATAGACAGACAGACAGACAGACAGACAGACAGACAGACAGACAGGCAGATCCTGTGGTTTCGTAGATAGATAGATAGATAGACAGACAGACAGACAGACAGACAGATAGATAGATAGATGTTAGATGATAGATGGATTGATAGAGATGATAGATAGATAGATGATAGATAGATAGATAGATAGATAGATAGATAGATAGATAGATAGATAGATGGATGGAGAGAGAGAGAGAGAGAGAGAGAGAGAGAGAGAGAGAGAGAGAGAGAGATAGATGATAGACAGACATACAGACAGACATACAGACAGACATACAGGCAGGCAGATCCTGTGGTTTCGTAGATAGATAGATAGATAGACAGACAGATAGACAGATAGATAGATAGATGTTAGATGATAGATGGATTGATAGAGATGATAGATGATAGATAGATAGATAGATAGATAGATAGATAGATAGATAGATAGATAGATAGATAGATAGATAGATGATAGACAGACAGAGAGACAGGCAGGCAGGCAGGGAGGGAGATAGACACAGAGGCAGTTGCTGTGGGTACGAAGATAGATGATAGATAGATAGATTAGATAGATAGATAGATAGATAGATAGATAGATAGATAGATAGATAGATAGATAGATAGATAGATAGATGATAGATAGATAGATAGATAGATAGATAGATAGATAGAAACATA
>JAXLNS010000045.1:1562500-1567500 GCA_037215915.1 Pantherophis vulpinus | reverse complement strand
AGACAGACAGACAGATAGATAGATAGATGTTAGATGATAGATGGATTGATAGAGATGATAGATAGATAGATACATAGATAGATAGATAGATAGATAGATAGATGGATGGATGGATAGGTAGAGAGAGAGAGATAGATAGATAGATAGATAGATAGATAGATAGATAGATAGATAGATAGATGATAGATAGATAGATAGATAGATAGATAGATAGATAGATAGATAGATGATAGACAGACATACAGACAGACATACAGACAGACATACAGGCAGGCAGATCCTGTGGTTTCGTAGATATATAGATAGATAGACAGACAGATAGATAGATAGATGTTAGATGATAGATGGATTGATTGAGATGATAGATAGATAGATAGATAGATAGATAGATAGATAGATAGATAGATAGATGATAGACAGACAGACAGAGAGACAGGCAGGCAGGCAGGCAGGCAGACAGACACAGAGGCAGTTGCTGTGGGTACGAAGATAGATGATAGATAGATAGATAGATAGATAGATAGATAGATAGATAGATAGATAGATAGATAGATAGATAGATGATAGACAGACAGAGAGACAGACAGAGAGACATACAGACAGGCAGGCAGGCAGACAGACACAGAGGCAGTTGCTGTGGGTACGAAGATAGATGATAAATAGATACATAGATAGATAGATAGATAGATAGATAGATAGATAGATAGATAGATAGATAGATGATAGATAGATACATGATAGATAGATAGATAGATAGATAGATAGATAGATAGATAGATAGATAGATAGATGATAGACAGACAGAGAGACAGGCAGGCAGGCTGGCAGGCGGACACACACAGAGGCAGTTGCTTTGGGTACGAAGATAGATGATAGATAGATAGATAGATAGATAGATAGATAGATAGATAGATAGATAGATAGATAGATAGATAGATGATAGATAGATAGATAGATAGATAGATAGATAGATAGATAGATAGATAGATAGATAGATGATAGACAGACATACAGACAGACATACAGACAGACATACAGGCAGGCAGATCCTGTGGTTTCGTAGATATATAGATAGATAGACAGACAGATAGATAGATAGATGTTAGATGATAGATGGATTGATTGAGATGATAGATAGATAGATAGATAGATAGATAGATAGATAGATAGATAGATAGATAGATGATAGACAGACAGACAGAGAGACAGGCAGGCAGGCAGGCAGGCAGACAGGCACAGAGGCAGTTGCTGTGGGTACGAAGATAGATGATAGATAGATAGATAGATAGATAGATAGATAGATAGATAGATAGATAGATAGATAGATAGATAGATAGATGATAGACAGACAGAGAGACAGACAGAGAGACATACAGACAGGCAGGCAGGCAGACAGACACAGAGGCAGTTGCTGTGGGTACGAAGATAGATGATAAATAGATACATAGATAGATAGATAGATAGATAGATAGATAGATAGATAGATAGATAGATAGATAGATAGATAGATAGATGATAGATAGATACATGATAGATAGATAGATAGATAGATAGATAGATAGATAGATAGATAGATAGATAGATAGATAGATAGATAGATAGATGATAGACAGACAGAGAGACAGGCAGGCAGGCTGGCAGGCGGACACACACAGAGGCAGTTGCTTTGGGTACGAAGATAGATGATAGATAGATAGATAGATAGATAGATAGATAGATAGATAGATAGATAGATAGATAGATAGATAGATAGATAGATAGATAGATAGATGATAGACATACATACAGACAGACAGACAGACAGACAGACAGGCAGGCAGATCCTGTGGTTTCGTAGATAGATAGATAGATAGACAGACAGACAGACAGATAGATAGATAGATGTTAGATGATAGATAGATAGATAGATAGATAGATAGATAGATAGATAGATAGAGAGATAGATAGATAGATAGATGATAGACAGACAGAGAGACAGGCAGGCAGGCTGGCAGGCAGACACAGATGCAGTTGCTGTGGGTACGAAGATAGATGATAGATGATAGATAGATAGATAGATAGATAGATAGATAGATAGATAGATAGATGATAGATAGATAGATAGATAGATAGATAGATAGATAGATAGATAGATAGATAGATGATAGACAGACAGAGAGACAGGCAGGCAGGCAGGCAGGCAGACAGACACAGAGGCAGTTGCTGTGGGTACGAAGATAGATGATAGATAGATAGATAGATAGATAGATAGATAGATAGATAGATAGATAGATAGATAGATAGATGATAGACAGACAGAGAGACAGGCAGGCAGGATGGAAGGCGGACACACACAGAGGCAGTTGCTTTGGGTACGAAGATAGATGATAGATAGATAGATAGATAGATAGATAGATAGATAGATAGATAGATAGATAGATAGATAGATGATAGACAGACATACAGACAGACAGACAGACAGACAGGCAGATCCTGTGGTTTCGTAGATAGATAGATAGATAGATAGATAGACAGACAGACAGACAGACAGATAGATAGATAGATGTTAGATGATAGATGGATTGATAGAGATGATAGATAGATAGATAGATAGATAGATAGATAGATAGATAGATAGATAGATAGATAGATAGATGATAGATAGATAGATAGATAGATAGATAGATGATAGATAGATAGATAGATAGATAGATAGATAGATAGATAGATAGATAGATAGATAGATAGATGATAGACAGACATACAGACAGACATACAGACAGACATACAGGCAGGCAGATCCTGTGGTTTCGTAGATATATAGATAGATAGACAGACAGATAGATAGATAGATGTTAGATGATAGATGGATTGATTGAGATGATAGATAGATAGATAGATAGATAGATAGATAGATAGATAGATAGATAGATAGATAGATGATAGACAGACAGACAGAGAGACAGGCAGGCAGGCAGGCAGGCAGACAGACACAGAGGCAGTTGCTGTGGGTACGAAGATAGATGATAGATAGATAGATAGATAGATAGATAGATAGATAGATAGATAGATAGATAGATAGATAGATAGATAGATAGATGATAGACAGACAGAGAGACAGACAGAGAGACATACAGACAGGCAGGCAGGCAGACAGACACAGAGGCAGTTGCTGTGGGTACGAAGATAGATGATAAATAGATAGATAGATAGATAGATAGATAGATAGATAGATAGATAGATAGATAGATAGATAGATGATAGATAGATACATGATAGATAGATAGATAGATAGATAGATAGATAGATAGATAGATAGATAGATAGATAGATGATAGACAGACAGAGAGACAGGCAGGCAGGCTGGCAGTCGGACACACACAGAGGCAGTTGCTTTGGGTACGAAGATAGATGATAGATAGATAGATAGATAGATAGATAGATAGATAGATAGATAGATAGAGAGATAGATAGATAGATGATAGATAGATAGATAGATAGATAGATAGATAGATAGATAGATGATAGATAGATACATGATAGATAGATAGATAGATAGATAGATAGATAGATAGATAGATAGATAGATAGATAGATAGATAGATAGATAGATGATAGACAGACAGAGAGACAGGCAGGCAGGCTGGCAGGCGGACACACACAGAGGCAGTTGCTTTGGGTACGAAGATAGATGATAGATAGATAGATAGATAGATAGATAGATAGATAGATAGATAGATAGATAGATAGATAGATAGATAGATGATAGACAGACATACAGACAGACATACAGACAGACATACAGGCAGGCAGATCCTGTGGTTTCGTAGATATATAGATAGATAGACAGACAGATAGATAGATAGATGTTAGATGATAGATGGATTGATTGAGATGATAGATAGATAGATAGATAGATAGATAGATAGATAGATAGATAGATAGATAGATAGATGATAGACAGACAGACAGAGAGACAGGCAGGCAGGCAGGCAGGCAGACAGGCACAGAGGCAGTTGCTGTGGGTACGAAGATAGATGATAGATAGATAGATAGATAGATAGATAGATAGATAGATAGATAGATAGATAGATAGATAGATAGATAGATGATAGACAGACAGAGAGACAGACAGAGAGACATACAGACAGGCAGGCAGGCAGACAGACACAGAGGCAGTTGCTGTGGGTACGAAGATAGATGATAAATAGATACATAGATAGATAGATAGATAGATAGATAGATAGATAGATAGATAGATAGATAGATAGATGATAGATAGATACATGATAGATAGATAGATAGATAGATAGATAGATAGATAGATAGATAGATAGATAGATAGATAGATAGATGATAGACAGACAGAGAGACAGGCAGGCAGGCTGGCAGGCGGACACACACAGAGGCAGTTGCTTTGGGTACGAAGATAGATGATAGATAGATAGATAGATAGATAGATAGATAGATAGATAGATAGATAGATAGATAGATAGATAGATAGATAGATAGATAGATAGATGATAGACATACATACAGACAGACAGACAGACAGACAGACAGGCAGGCAGATCCTGTGGTTTCGTAGATAGATAGATAGATAGACAGACAGACAGACAGATAGATAGATAGATGTTAGATGATAGATAGATAGATAGATAGATAGATAGATAGATAGATAGATAGAGAGATAGATAGATAGATAGATGATAGACAGACAGAGAGACAGGCAGGCAGGCTGGCAGGCAGACACAGATGCAGTTGCTGTGGGTACGAAGATAGATGATAGATGATAGATAGATAGATAGATAGATAGATAGATAGATAGATAGATAGATAGATGATAGATAGATAGATAGATAGATAGATAGATAGATAGATAGATAGATAGATAGATGATAGACAGACAGAGAGACAGGCAGGCAGGCAGGCAGGCAGACAGACACAGAGGCAGTTGCTGTGGGTACGAAGATAGATGATAGATAGATAGATAGATAGATAGATAGATAGATAGATAGATA
>JAXLNS010000045.1:1550000-1552500 GCA_037215915.1 Pantherophis vulpinus | reverse complement strand
AGATAGATAGATAGATAGATAGATAGATAGATAGATAGATAGATAGATGATAGACAGACATACAGACAGAAATACAAACAGGCAGATCCTGTGGTTTCGTAGATAGATAGATAGATAGACAGACAGACAGACAGATAGATAGATAGATGTTAGATGATAGATAGATAGATAGATAGATAGATAGATAGATAGATAGATAGATAGATAGATAGATAGATAGATAGATGATAGACAGACAGAGAGACAGGCAGGCAGGCAGGCAGGCAGACAGACACAGAGGCAGTTGCTGTGGGTACGAAGATAGATGATAAATAGATACATAGATAGATAGATAGATAGATAGATAGATAGATAGATAGATAGATAGATAGATAGATAGATGATAGACAGACATACAGACAGACATACAGACAGACATACAGACAGGCAGATCCTGTGGTTTCGTAGATAGATAGATAGATAGACAGACAGACAGACAGATAGATAGATAGATGTTAGATGATAGATGGATTGATAGAGATGATAGATAGATAGATAGATAGATAGATAGATAGATAGATAGATAGATAGATAGATGATAGACAGACAGAGAGACAGGCAGGCAGGCAGGCAGGCAGGCAGGCAGACAGACACAGAGGCAGTTGATGTGGGTACGAAGATAGATGATAGATAGATAGATAGATAGATAGATAGATAGATAGATAGATAGATAGATAGATAGATGATAGACAGACAGAGAGACAGACAAAGAGACATACAGACAGGCAGGCAGGCAGACAGACACAGAGGAAGTTGCTGTGGGTACGAAGATAGATGATAAATAGATAGATAGATAGATAGATAGATAGATAGATAGATAGATAGATAGATGATAGATAGATGATAGATAGATAGATAGATAGATAGATAGATAGATAGATAGATAGATAGATAGATGATAGACAGACATACAGAGAGACAGACAGACAGACAGGCAGATCCTGTGGTTTCGTAGATAGACAGATAGATAGACAGACAGACAGACAGACAGACAGACAGACAGACAGACAGACAGACAGACAGATAGATAGATAGATAGATAGATAGATGATAGACAGACAGAGAGACAGTCAGACAGGCAGGCAGGCAGACAGACACAGAGGCAGTTGCTGTGGGTACGAAGATAGATGATAGATAGATAGATAGATAGATAGATAGATAGATAGATAGATAGATAGATAGATGATAGATAGATAGATAGATAGATAGATAGATAGATAGATAGATAGATAGATGATAGACAGACAGACAGACAGACAGACAGACAGACAGACAGACAGGCAGATCCTGTGGTTTCGTAGATAGATAGATAGATAGACAGACAGACAGACAGATAGATAGATAGATGTTAGATGATAGATAGATAGATAGATAGATAGATAGATAGATAGATAGATAGATAGAGAGATAGAGAGATAGATAGATGATAGACAGACAGAGAGACAGGCAGGCAGGCTGGCAGGCAGACACAGATGCAGTTGCTGTGGGTACGAAGATAGATGATAGATGATAGATAGATAGATAGATAGATAGATAGATAGATAGATAGATAGATAGATAGATAGATGATAGATAGATAGATAGATAGATAGATAGATAGATAGATAGATAGATAGATAGATAGATGATAGACAGACAGAGAGACAGGCAGGCAGGCAGGCAGGCAGACAGACACAGAGGCAGTTGCTGTGGGTACGAAGATAGATGATAGATAGATAGATAGATAGATAGATAGATAGATAGATAGATAGATAGATAGATAGATAGATAGATAGATAGATAGATAGATGATAGACAGACATACAGACAGACATACAGACAGACATACAGACAGGCAGATCCTGTGGTTTCGTAGATAGATAGATAGATAGACAGACAGACAGACAGATAGATAGATAGATGTTAGATGATAGATGGATTGATAGAGATGATAGATAGATAGATAGATAGATAGATAGATAGATAGATAGATAGATAGATAGATAGATGGATGGATGGATAGGTAGAGAGAGAGAGAGAGATAGATAGATAGATAGATAGATAGATAGATAGATAGATAGATAGATAGATGATAGATAGATAGATAGATAGATAGATAGATAGATAGATAGATAGATAGATAGATAGATAGATGATAGACAGACATACAGACAGACATACAGACAGACATACAGGCAGGCAGATCCTGTGGTTTCGTAGATATATAGATAGATAGACAGACAGATAGATAGATAGATGTTAGATGATAGATGGATTGATTGAGATGATAGATAGATAGATAGATAGATAGATAGATAGATAGATAGATAGATAGATAGATAGATGATAGACAGACAGACAGAGAGACAGGCAGGCAGGCAGGCAGGCAGACAGACACAGAGGCAGTTGCTGTGGGTACGAAGATAGATGATAGATAGATAGATAGATAGATAGATAGATAGATAGATAGATAGATAGATAG
>JAXLNS010000045.1:1542500-1545000 GCA_037215915.1 Pantherophis vulpinus | reverse complement strand
CTGTGGGTACGAAGATAGATGATAGATAGATAGATAGATAGATAGATAGATAGATAGATAGATAGATAGATAGATAGATAGATGATAGACAGACATACAGACAGACATACAGACAGACATACAGACAGGCAGATCCTGTGGTTTCGTAGATAGATAGATAGATAGACAGACAGACAGACAGATAGATAGATAGATGTTAGATGATAGATAGATAGATAGATAGATAGATAGATAGATAGATAGAGAGAGAGATAGATAGATAGATAGATAGATGATAGACAGACAGAGAGACAGGCAGGCAGGCTGGCAGGCAGACACAGATGCAGTTGCTGTGGGTACGAAGATAGATGATAGATGATAGATAGATAGATAGATAGATAGATAGATAGATAGATAGATAGATAGATAGATGATAGATAGATAGATAGATAGATAGATAGATAGATAGATAGATAGATGATAGACAGACAGAGAGACAGGCAGGCAGGCAGGCAGGCAGACAGACACAGAGGCAGTTGCTGTGGGTACGAAGATAGATGATAGATAGATAGATAGATAGATAGATAGATAGATAGATAGATAGATAGATAGATAGATAGATAGATGATAGACAGACATACAGACAGACATACAGACAGACATACAGACAGGCAGATCCTGTGGTTTCGTAGATAGATAGATAGATAGACAGACAGACAGACAGATAGATAGATAGATGTTAGATGATAGATGGATTGATAGAGATGATAGATAGATAGATAGATAGATAGATAGATAGATAGATGGATGGATGGATGGATAGGTAGAGAGAGATAGATAGATAGATAGATAGATAGATAGATAGATAGATAGATAGATAGATAGATGATAGATAGATAGATAGATAGATAGATAGATAGATAGATAGATAGATAGATAGATAGATAGATAGATGATAGACAGACATACAGACAGACATACAGACAGACATACAGGCAGGCAGATCCTGTGGTTTCGTAGATATATAGATAGATAGACAGACAGATAGATAGATAGATGTTAGATGATAGATGGATTGATTGAGATGATAGATAGATAGATAGATAGATAGATAGATAGATAGATAGATAGATAGATAGATAGATAGATGATAGACAGACAGACAGAGAGACAGGCAGGCAGGCAGGCAGGCAGACAGACACAGAGGCAGTTGCTGTGGGTACGAAGATAGATGATAGATAGATAGATAGATAGATAGATAGATAGATAGATAGATAGATAGATAGATAGATTGATAGATGATAGACAGACAGAGAGACAGGCAGGCAGGCTGGCAGGCGGACACACACAGAGGCAGTTGCTTTGGGTACGAAGATAGATGATAGATAGATAGATAGATAGATAGATAGATAGATAGATAGATAGATGATAGATAGATAGATAGATAGATAGATAGATAGATAGATAGATAGATAGATAGATAGATGATAGACAGACATACAGACAGACATACAGACAGACATACAGGCAGGCAGATCCTGTGGTTTCGTAGATATATAGATAGATAGACAGACAGATAGATAGATAGATGTTAGATGATAGATGGATTGATTGAGATGATAGATAGATAGATAGATAGATAGATAGATAGATAGATAGATAGATAGATGATAGACAGACAGACAGAGAGACAGGCAGGCAGGCAGGCAGGCAGACAGGCACAGAGGCAGTTGCTGTGGGTACGAAGATAGATGATAGATAGATAGATAGATAGATAGATAGATAGATAGATAGATAGATAGATAGATAGATAGATAGATAGATAGATAGATGATAGACAGACAGAGAGACAGACAGAGAGACATACAGACAGGCAGGCAGGCAGACAGACACAGAGGCAGTTGCTGTGGGTACGAAGATAGATGATAAATAGATAGATAGATAGATAGATAGATAGATAGATAGATAGATAGATAGATAGATGATAGATAGATACATGATAGATAGATAGATAGATAGATAGATAGATAGATAGATAGATAGATAGATAGATAGATAGATGATAGACAGACAGAGAGACAGGCAGGCAGGCTGGCAGGCGGACACACACAGAGGCAGTTGCTTTGGGTACGAAGATAGATGATAGATAGATAGATAGATAGATAGATACATAGATAGATAGATAGATGATAGACAGACAGAGAGACAGACAGAGAGACATACAGACAGGCAGGCAGGCAGACAGACACAGAGGCAGTTGCTGTGGGTACGAAGATAGATGATAAATAGATACATAGATAGATAGATAGATAGATAGATAGATAGATAGATAGATAGATAGATAGATAGATAGATAGATGATAGATAGATACATGATAGATAGATAGATAGATAGATAGATAGATAGATAGATAGATAGATAGATAGATAGATAGATAGATAGATAGATGATAGACAGACAGAGAGACAGGCAGGCAGGCAGGCAGGCAGACAGACACAGAGGCAGTTGCTGTGGGTACGA
>JAXLNS010000045.1:1472500-1477500 GCA_037215915.1 Pantherophis vulpinus | reverse complement strand
ATCCTTTCCAAGTCTGGACTGGCACATGAGCTATTTCAACCATTTTGTCTGTTATTTCCTTAATAACCTTTCCGCTTTCATCAACCTCTATACAGCAGTTAGTCAAATTAAACTTTCCACATACCCCTCCTTCCTTGGCTAACAAATAGTCTAAGGCTAACCTATTCTGCATAAGATATGTCCTTGATTTGACACTTTCCCTAGCTAATTGAGTAAGACCTTTTACAGTTTCGTTGGTGATGATTTCAACCACCGCTTGCAGACGAATTAAACGGTTCAGAATGTATATAGGGGTCCGATAGCCATACATGCCATCTTCCGCCCATGTAGCTAGTCCAAAAACCGCAATAATTCGCTCTGCAGGCCATTCTTCACTTCCCCAACTACGTTGGTTACCTCCAACCCTAACTCTTCCTATTGCAGATATATCTACATGTCATCTTTGTCTTAAGTTTCCCACCTCATCATATACCGGGACACCTAAAACCTGTCGAGTTTTAAGGGGAAGCAAAAAGAATCCTGGTCCAATTATTCCCAGGACACAAGCTCCACACCAAGATTTTGGTAGAACCCCATATGCCTGATCTGTCCCCGTACCCACACACACACCCACACAGCCAGTCGAGGGTTAAGGAAACACTTTGGAACGCACCCAGGTCTTATCTCCGACTTGGCAGCGATAGACACACCGTCTGCCAAGTGACTTTATTTTCAAGTAAAACAGAAAGATAAATACTCAAGAGTCCAAATGTCCGACACTTTAAATCTTTCTCTCAGCAGCTCCGGACGAGGCTTTAGTGACTATCCAAGGTTTGCTTTGTTCGTCACAAGGATCCTTTGACCACTACCCTCTATTATATAGTCTCTGGGGTGTGGTCCAGTGACTCAGTTCTAATCCCTAGCACGCCTCCTAAGCTGCTGCAAACGTTTATCACGCCTTTGGAGGCGTGCGTCCAGGAATGATGTTTCCTCATCACTCGGATTCGAATCAGCTGTCTCTTGCCATATCTGGTCAATGCCAGAGGGGAGGGGCCTGGAGAGGGAGGCCTGGCTGACTCCTCTTCCTCATGCTCGGAGCTTTCTTCCTCCGATGGGACAGGCTCAGAGGGCGGGGCCACAACAATGCCATTTTACCACATATCCAGTATAGTCCGTCAGGAGCCAGCCATTCAAGGGCCTGATTATCAGGACCCTTTAAAAAAAAAGATAACCCGTTTACCTTAAACAGGGCCATTTCATCAGTTCCCTCTGTGGCATTACCTCCTGACCACCATACCTTACTTTCCCATTTTCCTGTACATATGAGGTTTCCTACCTGATGACAGCCTGCCACAATTTTTCTCTGGAAACAGACATTCTTTACCAGACTAGTAGTCAAAGTCCAGTCTCCATCCTTACCCTTATTATATGACAGATTACCCTTATGGTCCATTTCTAAGACTTTGGAATAATTTAATTCCTGGGCTTCCCATGGCCATTTTTCTCCCATGTTAGTTCCTCCTCATACAAAACAATTTGATACATTCAGAGTGTGGGCTATGTCTTCTGCCAATTTGACAAAGGTATTTGTTACATAGCTAGGGATTTCGGGTATATTCAGCTTTTCCCTTTTCAGATAATATTACAAGGGGACTTCTTCAGGATTTATTACCAAATAATGTACTAGCACCTCCTCTATAATTTTCACATCACACTCTACCTTACAGCTTATACATAAAACACAATCAATACAGTGAGTGCAACAACAACACTCACACCCACAATTACAAAACCAACACATTTAAAGAAAATTCTCTTTTCTGTTCTTTTGCATCAAAAGGTAGCTTCCAGGGTATCCTAAGCAGGGACTTCTTTCATCTGTAAGAGGTTCACACTCCACAGCCGGTTGGGAAATATTAGGGATCGGAACGACTGAGAAATCAAATGGGCCCTGGTTGTCCACAAAACCATTGCTTATATCTGTAAAACACAATAATCAATAAAGCTACTACCCCAATTACTCAAAGTGCCCACACCCAATTTTCCTCCCACATGGATCCGCAATGATCTTCAATCTTTCGTCAGGATCCAAGTTCCGGACTAATTCAAGAGAGCAGGTGCTCCATCCTCTTTTTAGCTTACAGCGGGTTACATCAGCAGATATACATCAAGGTAACCTATATATAAAATACAAAAGCTTTCTTTAAGCACATTCAAATGTCAGTTTTGTTGGATGTTGTTTGTCCACGGACACTTTCCAGCCGGTGTCAGCTGCTGCCTTGACTCATGTCTGATGGATCCATGATTTTGATTCTGCAATCTTAATAGCAAGTGGAGAAGTCATAATACCAATAAAAGATCCCTTCCATCTTCCACTTGGTCCCCCGGTTCAAATGAGTGACATTAAGTTACTAATCTAGGGGGTACTTGTTCCAGCACATATCGTTGGAATCTCTCAATTTGCTTATTAAGTTCTTGTACCATCTCCATATTCCAAACCCCCCCTTTATGACCTAAATCAGGCCACCTAACATACATATTTACCTTATTTACATGGTCGGGTGGAATAAACCTCCAATACCTGTAAACAATCATGCTCAGAAACAGACTCCGTAGGCAACAAAGTTGCTGGATTTAATCGGTTAGACACCACCAGACACACCTGTGGATTCTCACTCCTAATTGCCTGATATTTTGTCAGCCTTTGCCCACTAATCCACAAATGTCCCTTAGTATCCAACACAGACTGCTCCTCATGAGGGGAGTGCATGAGTATAGGACAAGAAAAAGTAAGTTTATTACAATTCTGAATCAATTCTGCACTTGCAGCCAGCACCTTCAAACAGTGGGGCCAGCTTTTTGCCCCCCCCATCCAATTACAGCAAAAGCTAGCTAGTCCTAAAAAGCTTCTCAGTTGTCTTTTTGTTCGGGGTTCTGCCAGCATTAGGACCGCCCTTTTCTGCTCTGGTCCTAAAGCTCGATGACCCTTATATTGTATCCCAAATATCTAACTTTCCTTTTCACCAATTGAGCTTTCTTTCTTGATACCCAATAACCACACTCTAGTAACAAATCTAACATCATCGTGCATTCATCTTAGTATTCTCCCATCATAAATCCTCTGTCAGTCCTGTTGATCCAAACATCATCAACATATTACAGTATTGTGTCTCCTGGTTGTTGAGGCACATAATACTGTAAGTCTCTAGCTACCGCTATTCCAAACAATGTGGGGAAGGTCTTAAATCCCCGAGACAGCCGAGTCCCAGTATATTGCATTTTCATTCCTGTATAAGGATTCTCCCACTCAAAATGCAAACAGTGGCTGGCTTACGGGGTGAATGGGAATTGTAAAGAATGCATCCCTTAAATCAATAACAGAAAACCACTCAGCCCGGGGTGGAATTAAACTTAACAGGGTATATGGATTCAACACGGCCGGGTGTAAAGTTACCGTGCCCCGGGCTGTAAGACCCATCTAACTGTTTAATTGGGATAATTGGAGTATTCCAGGAGGACTAAATAGGCACCAAAAACCACGCCTCCAAATCTCTGAATGCTTTCATAAATAGCACAAATAGCTTCCCAAGAAACGGGACGCTGCCTTATACTCACAGATGCCACTCCAGGTTTTAGTTCCACCCCCACTGGAGGGTGGCGGGCTGCAAAACCCGGCAGGTTATCCTCAGCGCACATCAAACAACCTCCAAATCTCCTCCGGAGAATGCCTTATGATCATTTTCTAACTATCTTCATCAAAAGAAATTGTTGCCCCTAATTTGCTCAGCATATCCCTGCCTAGCAATGGAATAGG
This sequence comes from Pantherophis vulpinus, assembly GCA_037215915.1. NCBI lineage: Eukaryota > Metazoa > Chordata > Lepidosauria > Squamata > Colubridae > Pantherophis > Pantherophis vulpinus. Next base: position 1,473,707 of record JAXLNS010000045.1, on the reverse strand, counting down.
GCACTCAGGAATGTACAAAAATTCATGCTGGATTTCAGCTTCCTTAAAATCACACATCTCTGATTTCAAGACCTGCCGCCCCATAATCTGTCCTGATACCCACTGAACCTGGATTTTATGGGATCCGGGGGGCTGCAATCTGCTTATTTACAACTGATCTTCCTGCTCCCATATTTACCAAAAACGTTCTGTACTGACCCCCTATTTTCATTGTAACTAATGGCTCAGGCGGGAGTTCTTCCAAGCCTGGTCCCCCTCAATCTGACCAAGTCATGTCTGCCAATCCAATACTTTCCGCTTTCTGCTGCCCTGCGCCCTCTCCAAATCCTCTACCAAAACCCCAACCTGAACTTGTCTGTCCAACCTTCTACTCAAACCTCTCCTCTGTCCTCGCTCTCCCCTTCTCCCAGAGAGCTGCCCACGCATCCCTGACCCAAAATCCGCTCTTCTCATCCCTCTACTTCTCACCATCTGTCTTGGGCATTCCTTTTCCCAAGTAATTTTATTTCTAGACCACCCTTCTCCCGAAGGACTCAGGGCAGTGTACAGCCTATTTTGTTTAAAAAAAAACAAGACAAACACCAATTTAAAATAATTAAAATATTAAATGGATTCGGCTCAATTTAAAACCCCAGAAATTTAAAACATCCAATGTAAAATTATGTTGCTAACCCAGCCTGGCGAAGCAACAGGATCTTGAGTACAGGTTTAATTAAGCGTTGTTAAACCTCCAAAAATTTCCAGAAAAGAAAAAATAAAAATAAAACGTATTCAGAGCAGAAAGGAAAATGTATCTGCATAGCTTTCATATGTTAATGAAAGAGGCTTCACAGAAAGAGGAGGAGGGGTGGGGGGTGAGAGAAAGGAGAAAAAAAGTTTTAAAAGAACAAAAAGCATCTCTTTTCCTGTTTCTCCCCTCCAAGGGAAGGGGGGGGAGAAAAACCCCCTTGCATCCCACTTCGCAGTGCCCCTGCCAACAAACCAGCCTTTTTATTCATCCGTGCCTCCTGCTCTTTCTTCTCCACCTACAGCCCCCACAGCCTCCAAACAATCCTCCTCCTCATCATCCCCCTCTCCCGCACTCTGACTGCTACCTCTAGGCGAATGACTCCCCTTGACTTCACGCCAGGATCACTCATACGCCTCTGATTTCCTCCTCCGCTCCCTCCAGCAGCCCCCTTACTTTTCCTGCCTGCTCAGATACACA
>JAXLNS010000045.1:1465000-1467500 GCA_037215915.1 Pantherophis vulpinus | reverse complement strand
GAAGACAGGGCATTCGCCGGCGTTAAAAAACTGTTATCAGCTGAAAGCTTTCTAATACAGTACAACGCAACACTTCCCCTTGTTTTAGCATGTGACGCGTCCCCGTTCGGGGTGGGAGCCATCCTGAGCCATAGACTCCCGAATGGCCTAGAAGCACCCATCGCATACTACTCACGAACTCTATCAAGCGCCGAGCGAAATTATAGCCAGCTCGACAAGGAGGCCCTCGCCGCCGTTTCGGGAGTAAAGAAATTCCACGAGTACTTGTTCGAGAGGGATTTTGAACTAATCACCGACCATCGACCGCTCCTGGGTCTCCTCGCGGGAGATCGACCAACACCAGCAGCACTATCGCCCAGGATGACACGCTGGGCCATTTTCCTCGCAGTGTACTCCTATCGCCTGGTACATCGACCAGGGGCGGACATGGGCAACGCGGACGCACTCAGCCGATGCCCACTACCCGACAGCCTAGAAGACCCCACACCCGGCATCCCAATCTTGCTGATAGACGTCTTGGACTCTGGGCCCATAACATCAGCCGAGGTTGCAAGAGCCTCAACCAAAGACCACGTGATCCGGACAGTCGCAAGTTGGGTCATGAGGGGGTGGCCGGAAAAGATTGGGAGCGGGGAATTTAAACCATTCGCGGGAAAACGGGACGAATTGACAATGCAAGGGGGTTGTTTGCTATGGGGCAATCGGGTTCTTATTCCTTTACGTCTACGGGAAAAAGTTTTAGCATTGTTGCATGAGGGGCACCCTGGGATTGTAAGAATGAAGGGGCTAGCCAGGAGCTACGTCTGGTGGCCCAGCATGGATACAGACATTACCGAGTGGGTGGGGAGATGCCAACCCTGCCAAGAGTCCAGATCAGATCCACCAACAGCACCCGTGAGGGAGTGGGAAAAGCCCCAGGGACCCTGGTCCAGGATACACATTGACTTTACAGGCCCATTTCACGGACAGACCTTCATGGTCGTTGTAGACGCATTCTCCAAATGGTTGGAGATCAAGCTAATGAAGGCCACTACCACCGACGCAACCATCAGGGAGCTAAGACAGTTATTCGCCACCCAGGGGTTACCGGACATCCTAGTGTCAGATAACGGGCCACAATTCACCGCAACACAGTTCGAGGGTTACTTAGCGGGGCTTGGGATCAGACATGTCCTTTCGGCCCCGTTTCATCCGGCTAGTAACGGACAGGCTGAGAGATTTGTGAGGTCAGCAAAGGAGGCCCTTTCACATTTAAGTCCCGGAGACTGGCAGGAAAGGATAGACAAGTTTCTAATAGCTCAGCACTCCACACCCTGCACAGCCATGGGCCGAAGTCCGGCAGAACTATTAATGGGGCGGAAACTCCGAGGAATACTAGATAGGATCAACCCCAATTACCCCCCAGAGGTCTTCAAGGGGGGGGGAGAGGAAGCTTAGAGAGTTCACCATAGGAACACCGGTACACGCTAGGAACTATGGACAGGGCCCGCTCTGGGAGGCCGGAACAATCACAGAAATCATGGGGCCCAAATCATACAGGGTAGACATGGAGGATGGGAGAGTTTGGCGCAGACATATTGACCAATTAAGAAAACGAATCACCACAGACACCGACGACAAATTAGACGACCCCATCTCTGACCACAACTACCAACCAGAAACACAAACTACAAGCCCGAGTGGAGCGGAGGACTTAGCTGAGGATTCTGGTATCCAGCGCCGCCCCATCGAGGTAGTCCAAACAGCCGGAGAAGTCGCCACCCACGAGGAGGTCCCGGAGGCCTCATTGGCGGAGCAGGGAGAAACAGAAAGTCCCTCTGACCTGCTCGACGCCGCCCCTCCAACTGAACTGCGCAGGTCAACTAGGACTCGAACACGCCCTAGTCACCTGAGAGACTTTGTATGTAAATAACACCCCAAGTGACTTCTGGGAGGGGAGGAGTGTTATGTAAATAGGTTTGTTTGGCGGGAAGTTCGAATTAACTGACCATCAGCTGATTGGCTGACCACCACAGCTGCAAGGTATATAAAGGGAGCTGGCTCCCTGGGTCAGTTGCTGGAGTCTCACCATACAATAAAGAGCTGTTGTCACGAGCTACTCTGGCTTGCTGCATCCTCATTCACCCAACTTAACAGATAGATAGATAGATAACTAGATAGAGAGAGACAGATAGAGACAGACAGATAGACAGACAGGCAGATGCTGTGGTTTTGTAGATAGATAGATAGATAGATAGATAGATAGATAGATAGATAGATAGATAGATAGATAGATATGATAGATAATTGGAGGTCATAGATAGATAGATAACGAGAGAGAGAGAGGGAGGGAGGGAGGGAGAGAAAGAGAGAGAGAGAGAGAGAGAGAGAGAGAGAGAGAGAGAGAGAGAGAGAGAGAGAGAGATGATAGAGAGACAAATAGAGAGAGGCTGTTTTTTTTTGTTTGTTTTTTGTTTTAATTTGATTTATATGCCGCCCTACTCCGGAGACTCAGGGCGGC
>JAXLNS010000045.1:1387500-1390000 GCA_037215915.1 Pantherophis vulpinus | reverse complement strand
TAGACAGACAGAGAGACAGGCAGGCAGGCAGGGAGGGAGACAGACACAGAGGCAGTTGCTGTGGGTACGAAGATAGATGATAGATAGATAGATAGATAGATAGATAGATAGATAGATAGATAGATAGATAGATAGATAGATAGGTAGATAGATAGATAGATAGATGATAGACAGACAGACAGACAGACAGACAGACAGACAGGCAGGCAGGCAGACAGACACAGTGGCAGTTGCTGTGGGTACGAAGATAGATGATAGATAGATAGATAGATAGATAGATAGATAGATAGATAGATAGATAGATAGATAGATAGATAGATAGATAGATGATAGACAGACAGAGAGACAGACAGGCAGGCAGGCAGGCAGGCAGCCACACAGGCAGTTGCTGTGGGTACGAAGATAGATGATAGATAGATAGATAGATAGATAGATAGATAGATAGATAGATAGATAGATAGATAGATAGATAGATAGATAGATAGATAGATAGATAGATGATAGACAGACATACAGACAGACATACAGACAGGCAGATCCTGTGGTTTCGTAGATAGATAGATAGATAGACAGACAGACAGACAGATAGATAGATAGATGTTAGATGATAGATGGATTGATAGAGATGATAGATGATAGATAGATAGATAGAGAGATAGATAGATAGATAGATAGATAGATAGATAGATAGATAGATGATAGACAGACAGAGAGACAGGCAGGCAGGCAGGGAGGGAGACAGACACAGAGGCAGTTGCTGTGGGTACGAAGATAGATGATAGATAGATAGATAGATAGATAGATAGATAGATAGATAGATAGATAGATAGATAGATAGATAGATAGATAGATGATAGACAGACAGAGAGACAGGCAGGCAGACAGGCAGATCCTGTGGTTTCGTAGATAGATAGATAGATAGATAGACAGACAGACAGACAGACAGACAGACAGATAGATAGATGTTAGATGATAGATAGATAGATAGATAGATAGATAGATAGATGATAGATAGATAGATAGATAGATAGATAGATAGATAGATAGATAGATAGATAGATAGATAGATAGATAGATGATAGACAGACAGAGAGACAGACAGGCAGGCAGGAAGGCAGACAGCCACACAGGCAGTTGCTGTGGGTACGAAGATAGATGATAGATAGATAGATAGATAGATAGATAGATAGATAGATAGATAGATAGATAGATAGATAGATAGATAGATAGATAGATAGATAGATGATAGACAGACATACAGACAGACATAGAGACAGGCAGATCCTGTGGTTTCGTAGATAGATAGATAGATAGACAGACAGACAGACAGATAGATAGATAGATGTTAGATGATAGATGGATTGATAGAGATGATAGATAGATAGATAGATAGATAGATAGATAGATAGATAGATAGATAGATAGATAGATAGATAGATAGATAGATGATAGACAGACAGAGAGACAGGCAGGCAGGCAGGGAGGGAGACAGACACAGAGGCAGTTGCTGTGGGTACGAAGATAGATGATAGATAGAGAGATAGATAGATAGATAGATAGATAGATAGATAGATAGATAGATAGATAGATAGATAGATAGATAGATAGATAGATGATAGACAGACAGAGAGAAAGACAGAGAGACAGGCAGATCCTGTGGTTTCGTAGATAGATAGATAGATAGACAGACAGACAGATAGATAGATAGATGTTAGATGATAGATGGATTGATTGAGATGATACATAGATAGATAGATAGATAGATAGATAGATAGATAGATAGATAGATAGATAGATAGATGATAGACAGACAGAGAGACAGGCAGGCAGGTAGGGAGGGAGACAGACACAGAGGCAGTTGCTGTGGGTACGAAGATAGATGATAGATAGATAGATAGATAGATAGATAGATAGATAGATAGATAGATAGATAGATAGATAGATAGATAGATAAATAGATAGATGATAGACAGACAGAGAGAAAGACAGAGAGACAGGCAGATCCTGTGGTTTCGTAGATAGATAGATAGATAGACAGACAGACAGATAGATAGATAGATGTTAGATGATAGATGGATTGATAGAGATGATAGATGATAGATAGATAGATAGATAGATAGATAGATAGATAGATAGATAGATAGATAGATAGATAGATGATAGACAGACAGAGAGACAGGCAGGCAGGCAGGGAGGGAGACAGACACAGAGGCAGTTGCTGTGGGTACGAAGATAGATGATAGATGATAGATAGATAGATAGATAGATAGATAGATAGATAGATAGATAGATAGATAGATAGATAGATAGATAGATGATAGACAGACATACAGACAGACATACAGACAGACATACAGACAGGCAGATCCTGTGGTTTCGTAGATAGATAGATAGATAGACAGACAGACAGACAGATAGATAGATAGATGTTAGATGATAGATGGATTGATAGAGATGATAGATAGATAGATAGATAGATAGATAGATAGATAGATAGATA
>JAXLNS010000045.1:1382500-1385000 GCA_037215915.1 Pantherophis vulpinus | reverse complement strand
GATAGATGATAGACAGACAGAGAGACAGACAGAGAGACAGACAGACAGGCAGGCAGACAGACACAGAGGCAATTGCTGTGGGTACGAAGATAGATGATAGATAGATAGATAGATAGATAGATAGATAGATAGATAGATAGATACATAGATAGATAGATAGATAGATAGATGATAGACAGACATACAGACAGACAGACAGACATTCAGATCCTGTGGTTTCATAGATAGATAGATAGATAGACAGACAGACAGACAGATAGATAGATAGATGTTAGATGATAGATGAATTGATAGAGATGATAGATAGATAGATAGATAGATAGATAGATAGATAGATAGATAGATAGATAGATAGATAGATAGATAGATAGATAGATAGATAGATGATAGACAGACAGAGAGACAGACAGACATGTAGGCAGGCAAACAGACACAGAGGCAGTTGCTGTGGGTACGAAGATAGAAGATAGATAGATAGATAGATAGATAGATAGATAGATAGATAGATAGATAGATAGATAGATGATAGACAGACAGAGAGACAGGCAGGCAGACAGGCAGATCCTGTGGTTTCGTAGATAGATAGATAGATAGATAGACAGACAGACAGACAGACAGACAGACAGATAGATAGATGTTAGATGATAGATAGATAGATAGATAGATAGATAGATAGATGATAGATAGATAGATAGATAGATAGATAGATAGATAGATAGATAGATAGATAGATAGATAGATAGATGATAGACAGACAGAGAGACAGACAGGCAGGCAGGAAGGCAGACAGCCACACAGGCAGTTGCTGTGGGTACGAAGATAGATGATAGATAGATAGATAGATAGATAGATAGATAGATAGATAGATAGATAGATAGATAGATAGATAGATAGATAGATAGATAGATAGATAGATAGATGATAGACAGACATACAGACAGACATAGAGACAGGCAGATCCTGTGGTTTCGTAGATAGATAGATAGATAGACAGACAGACAGACAGATAGATAGATAGATGTTAGATGATAGATGGATTGATAGAGATGATAGATAGATAGATAGATAGATAGATACATAGATAGATAGATAGATAGATAGATAGATAGATAGATAGATAGATAGATAGATAGATGATAGACAGACAGAGAGACAGGCAGGCAGGCAGGGAGGGAGACAGACACAGAGGCAGTTGCTGTGGGTACGAAGATAGATGATAGATAGATAGATAGATAGATAGATAGATAGATAGATAGATAGATAGATAGATAGATAGATAGATAGATAGATAGATAGATAGATAGATAGATAGATAGATGATAGACAGACAGAGAGAAAGACAGAGAGACAGGCAGATCCTGTGGTTTCGTAGATAGATAGATAGATAGACAGACAGACAGATAGATAGATAGATCTTAGATGATAGATGGATTGATTGAGATGATACATAGATAGATAGATAGATAGATAGATAGATAGATAGATAGATAGATAGATAGATGATAGACAGACAGAGAGACAGGCAGGCAGGTAGGGAGGGAGACAGACACAGAGGCAGTTGCTGTGGGTACGAAGATAGATGATAGATAGATAGATAGATAGATAGATAGATAGATAGATAGATAGATAGATAGATAGATAGATAGATAGATAAATAGATAGATGATAGACAGACAGAGAGAAAGACAGAGAGACAGGCAGATCCTGTGGTTTCGTAGATAGATAGATAGATAGACAGACAGACAGATAGATAGATAGATGTTAGATGATAGATGGATTGATAGAGATGATAGATGATAGATAGATAGATAGATAGATAGATAGATAGATAGATAGATAGATAGATAGATGATAGACAGACAGAGAGACAGGAAGGCAGGCAGGGAGGGAGACAGACACAGAGGCAGTTGCTGTGGGTACGAAGATAGATGATAGATGATAGATAGATAGATAGATAGATAGATAGATAGATAGATAGATAGATAGATAGATAGATAGATAGATAGATAGATAGATGATAGACAGACAGAGAGACAGACAGACAGGCAGGAAGGCAGACAGACACAGTGGCAGTTGCTGTGGGTACGAAGATAGATGATAGATAGATAGATAGATAGATAGATAGATAGATAGATAGATAGATAGATAGATAGATAGATAGATAGATAGATGATAGACAGACATACAGACAGACTTACAGACAGACATACAGACAGGCAGATCCTGTGGTTTCGTAGATAGATAGATAGATAGACAGACAGACAGACAGATAGATAGATAGATGTTAGATGATAGATGGATTGATAGAGATGATAGATAGATAGATAGATAGATAGATAGATAGATAGATAGATAGATAGATGATAGACAGACAGAGAGACAGGCAGGCAGGCAGGCAGGAAGGCAGACAGACACAGAGGCAGTTGATGTGGGTACGAAGATAGATGATAGATAGATAGATAGATAGATAGATAGATAGATAGATAGATAGATAGATAGA
>JAXLNS010000045.1:1265000-1267500 GCA_037215915.1 Pantherophis vulpinus | reverse complement strand
ATTTTGGTATTTTGGTATAGTGAGTTCTCTTAATATCCTGCCAGATCTTGAATAATGAAGCTCGAATTGTATGACATTGGAAGTACGTGTGTCTTTTATCCGATCCGTCCCATAAAAAAGCGTGCCATCCTCTTATTAAGTCAAAGCCTTCTAAATATAAGGTTCTTTTGTTGTCGAGTTCCATCCATTCTTTAATCCAGGTCAATCCCGATGCCTTGTAGTAGAGTTCCCAATCTGGTGTTGCTAGGCCTCCTTTGTCCCGTGTATCCTGTAGAGCTTTGATTTTAATTCTGGCCTTCTTTCCCTGCCATATGTAGTTCATTGTTATTTTATTGAGGTTCTTAAAGAAATCTTTTCCGGGGTGTATTGGTATCACTTGATATAAATATAGGACTCTTGGTAATATATTCATTTTTATTGAGGCAATTCTGCCCATCAATGAAAGTTGTAATCTACTCCAAATTTCTAAGTCTTTTTTGATTTGTTTTAACAATTTGGTATAATTATCTTCTTTAATTGTAGTTGCTTTTGCTGTCAGCCAAATACCTAGGTATTTTATTTTCTTTACTATTTGAAGTCCTAATTCTTGCTCTAATTTCAACTGTTGTGTTTGGGTCATATTCTTTGTCAATACTTTCGTCTTCTGCTTATTTATTTTGAGGCCCGCAACTTCCCCGTATTCCTCTATCATTGTCATCAACCTGGTTCCAGATCGTATTGGGTTTTCCAATATGAAGATCACATCATCTGCAAAGGCAAGTAATTTGTACTCCTCTCCCCGAATCTTAAGGCCTTCCACGTCTTCTTCCTTCCTGATTTCCGTTAGTAAAACTTCCAGTGCGATTATAAATAATAGAGGTGACATGGGGCAACCAAATTATATAACTACTTACTTAGATATAAATTACTGGAAGAAACAGTAAAAGAAAACATGATAAGATGGGCCAAGGACATAGGGCACAACATCCAACTGGCAAACTGGGAGAAATTGTGGAAACAGAACATCAAAATGACAAGAGCCATACCCTACAAAGAAAACCTCATAAAAATGTTCTACAGATGGCACCTAACACCAGCCAGACTAGCTAAAATATATCCAAACACCTCCCCACGCTGCTGGAAGTGCAAAACAAAGAAGGGGACATACTACCATGCCTGGTGGAAATGCACAAAGGCTCAACAATACTGGAAGGACACAAAGGAAATTATTGAAGAAATAATAAACCAACAAGTAGAAAACACTCCAGAATTTTTCTTATTCGGAATGATAACAACACAACACAACAAAGAGACAAAATACCTCATCATACACATTCTGACAGCAGCACGGTTACTGTTTGCGCAAAATTGGAAATCAGATCAACTCCCAACCAAAGACAAACTAATCTCAAAGATAACAGAATGTGCCGAAATGGATAGACTGACGCTAGAACTCCAAGATAAAGAAGAAAGTGAATTCTATCTTGTGTGGCACCAGTGGTATCAATGGCTGGAAAAGAAAATCAGTACAAATATAGATGAAAGAATATAGGGTGAAAAAAATAAAATCGGAAATAAATAAATAAAGAGGAGATGCAAGATTATTTCTAATCTAAAACATCTGAATTGACAATGTACTACGTATATATTAACTTATAAAGCAATATATATTCTGAAGATGATCAAAACATATATATAAAGTATAGTGTGGGTAGGTTGGTGGTGGGAACTCGTTTGTCTTTGTAATGTCTTTGTATTTTTTGTATTGTCTTTATATCTTTGTTTAAAACTCAATAAAAAAATTTAAAAAAAAAAAAAGATAAATAGATAGATAGATAGATAGATAGATAGATAGATAGATGATAGATAGATAGATAGATAGATAGATAGATAGATAGATAGATAGATAGATAGATAGATAGATGATAGACAGACAGAGAGACAGGCAGGCAGGCAGGCAGGCAGGGAGGGAGACAGACACAGAGGCAGTTGCTGTGGGTACGAAGATAGATGATAGATAGATAGATAGATAGATAGATAGATAGATAGATAGATAGATAGATGATAGACAGACAGAGAGACAGACAGACAGGCAGGCAGGCAGACAGACACAGAGGCAGTTGCTTTGGGTACGAAGATAGATGATAGATAGATAGATAGATAGATAGATAGATAGATAGATAGATAGATAGATAGATAGATAGATAGATAGATAGATAGATAGATGATAGACAGACATACAGACAGACATACAGACAGGCAGATCCTGTGGTTTCATAGATAGATAGCTAGACAGACAGACAGACAGACAGATAGATAGATGTTAGATGATAGATGGATTGATAGAGATGATAGATAGATAGATAGATAGATAGATAGATAGATAGATAGATAGATAGATAGATGATAGACAGACAGAGAGACAGGCAGGCAGGCAGGGTGGGAGACAGACACAGAAGCAGTTGCTGTGGGTACAAAGATAGATGATAGATAGATAGATAGATAGATAGATAGATAGATA
>JAXLNS010000045.1:1200000-1202500 GCA_037215915.1 Pantherophis vulpinus | reverse complement strand
TAGATAGATAGATAGATAGATAGATAGATAGATAGATAGATAGATAGATAGATAGATAGATAGATGATAGACAGACAGAGAGACAGACAGAGAGACATACAGACAGGCAGGCAGGCAGACAGACACAGAGGCAGTTGCTGTGGGTACGGAGATAGATGATAAATAGATAGATAGATAGATAGATAGATAGATAGTTAGATAGATAGATAGATAGCTGATAGATAGATAGATAGATAGATAGATAGATAGACAGACATTCAGATCCTGTGGTTTCATAGATAGATAGATAGATAGACAGACAGACAGACAGACAGATAGATAGATGTTAGATGATAGATAGATAGATAGATAGATAGATAGATAGATAGATGATAGATAGATAGATAGATAGATAGATAGATAGATAGATAGATAGATAGATGATAGACAGACAGAGAGACAGACAGGCAGGCAGGAAGGCAGACAGCCACACAGGCAGTTGCTGTGGGTACGAAGATAGATGATAGATAGATAGATAGATAGATAGATAGATAGATAGATAGATAGATAGATAGATAGATAGATAGATAGATAGATAGATACATAGATAGATAGATAGATAGATGATAGACAGACATACAGACAGACATAGAGACAGGCAGATCCTGTGCTTTCGTAGATAGATAGATAGATAGACAGACAGACAGACAGATAGATAGATAGATGTTAGATGATAGATGGATTGATAGAGATGATAGATAGATAGATAGATAGATAGATAGATAGATAGATAGATAGATAGATAGATAGATAGATAGATGATAGACAGACAGAGAGACAGACAGACAGGTAGGCAGGCAGACAGACACAGAGGCAGTTGCTGGGGGTACGAAGATAGAAGATAGATAGATAGATAGATAGATAGATAGATAGATAGATAGATAGATAGATAGATAGATAGATAGATAGATAGATAGATAGATGATAGACAGACAGAGAGACAGAAAGAGAGACATACAGACAGGCAGGCAGGCAGACAGACACAGAGGCTGTTCCTGTGGCTACAAAGATAGATGATAAATAGATAGATAGATAGATAGATAGATAGATAGATAGATAGATAGATAGATAGATAGATAGATAGATAGATGATAGATAGATAGATGATAGATAGATGATAGATAGATAGATAGATAGATAGATAGATAGATAGATAGATAGATAGATAGATAGATAGATAGATAGATAGATAGATGATAGACAGAGAGAGAGACAGACAGACAGGCAGGCAGACAGGCAGAAACAGAGGCAGTTGCTGTGGGTACGAAGATAGATGATAAATAGATAGACAGACAGACAGACAGACAGACAGATAGATAGATAGATGTTAGATGATAGATGGATTGATAGAGATGATAGATAGATAGATAGATAGATAGATAGATAGATAGATAGATAGAAAGATAGAAAGATAGAAAGATAGAAAGATAGATAGATGATAGACAGACAGAGAGAAAGACAGAGAGACAGACAGACAGGCAGGCAGGCAGACAGACACAGAGGCAGTTGCTGTGGGTACGAAGATAGATGATAGATAGATAGATAGATAGATAGATAGATAGATAGATAGATAGATAGATAGATAGATAGATAGATAGATGATAGACAGACATACAGACAGACATACAGACAGACATACAGACAGGCAGATCCTGTGGTTTCGTAGATAGATAGATAGATAGACAGACAGACAGACAGATAGATAGATAGATGTTAGATGATAGATGGATTGATAGAGATGATAGATAGATAGATACATAGATAGATAGATAGATAGATAGATAGATAGATAGATAGATAGATAGATAGATAGATAGATAGATAGATGATAGACAGACAGAGAGACAGGCAGGCAGGCAGGCAGGCAGACAGACACAGAGGCAGTTGATGTGGGTACGAAGATAGATGATAGATAGATAGATAGATAGATAGATAGATAGATAGATAGATAGATAGATAGATAGATAGATAGATAGATAGATAGATGATAGACAGACAGAGAGACAGACAGAGAGACATACAGACAGGCAGGCAGGCAGACAGACACAGAGGCAGTTGCTGTGGGTACGGAGATAGATGATAAATAGATAGATAGATAGATAGATAGATAGATAGATAGATAGTTAGATAGATAGATAGATAGCTGATAGATAGATAGATAGATAGATAGATAGATAGACAGACATTCAGATCCTGTGGTTTCATAGATAGATAGATAGATAGACAGACAGACAGACAGACAGACAGATAGATAGATGTTAGATGATAGATAGATAGATAGATAGATAGATAGATAGATAGATAGATAGATAGATGATAGATAGATAGATAGATAGATAGATAGATAGATAGATAGATAGATAGATAGATAGATGATAGACAGACAGAGAGACAGACAGGCAGGCAGGAAGGCAGACAGCCACACAGGCAGTTGCTGTGGGTACGAAGATAGATGATAGAT
>JAXLNS010000045.1:1100000-1105000 GCA_037215915.1 Pantherophis vulpinus | reverse complement strand
GAAAATAATTAGAGAACAAAAAATAATCTTGAAAGAAATGACGAGCATGTCATCAACGATCCTGAAAACAGGAAAAAAGACCCCCTCAAATCCCACCATATCCTTGACCTCCCCGGCTACCCAAAAGTCAACAGAAGGACTATCAAAAACAGACAAGGCCATAGCAACACCAACACTACTAACAGTGCAGTCAACATTGACATTAATCCAAGAAACAATGATGGCCATGCAGGAAAAAATGTCTACAAATCACACCGAACTAAAAACAGATATCCACCTACTGGACCAGAAGATGAATGAGATTCAAGTCTCAATTTCCAACAACGAACAAAGGATCCAGAAGGCGGAGCAAAAAATAGAACAAAATGAGAAGAAACTGGACTTGGTAGATCAGACGTTGACAATGCAAAACAAGGAGTTAGAAGATTCGTTAATACAATTAGAAATGGACAGGGCGTCGTTCTACTTGCGTTTCCAAAATGTGGAAGAAGATAAAGAGGAGGATCTGGGAGAGAAGATGGCGGAACTAATCGCAGACGTACTCCAACAAGATAAACGTGAGATCATTAGAGAACTGGACGACGTCTATAGAGTTCAAACAAATTATGCGAGGAGGAATAGGCTCCCCAGAGAAGTCCACATTAGGTTCGCAAGGAAAAAAGTAAAAGACATCCTATACAGTATGGCGAGGGATGGACAAATAACATATAGAGGAAAAGAAGTGATAATACTAAAACAGATCCCAAGAAGAGTGAGGGAGGTGAGAAAAGATTATAGATTTTTGGCTGTACAATTGAACAAAAGAAATATATTATTTAGATGGCTCCTGCCAGAGGGGATGTTAATCACCTGGCAGGGGAGAAAAATAAAAATAGATAGCTTGAGCACAGCACAAGATTTCCTGGATCAGTTAAGGGGTGCAGAAGAAGAACAAAGTAGCAAGGAGGAAATAGAGGCGACAAACCTAGAAGAGGAAGGAACCGCGGAGGAGAAGACCGAAGAAGGAGCAAAGGAAAAAAAAACAAGACCAGTTAGAGCCGTAAGACTAAACAAGAACTAAATCCGAGCAAGGAAAGTAGGAATGAATGATTTGAAATTAATCTCAGTAAATGTCAACGGATTAAATGATAGTAAAAAGAGGAAATTAACACTTACAAAACTAGCAAAACACAATTTGGATATAATCTGCTTACAGGAGGTCCACATAAAAAAGGATGAGGGAAAATGTCTGGAGTATAAAAAATATGGTAAATTATTTACATCATTAGCAGAAAAAAGAAAGAGAGGGGTAGCAATTTATGTTAAAAAAGGAATTGATGCAGAATTGAAATATAATGATACAAAGGGAAGAACCCTCATGGTTGAAGTTACGAGAGAAAACACTAAAATGTTATTAGTGGGCATTTATGCCCCAAATAAAAAACAAGGAGAATATTTTCGAAAGCTTCGTGAACAATTAGGGAAAATGGAATATAATGAAATTTGCATGATAGGCGATTTCAATGGAATCGTAGACCCAGACAATGATCACAAAAGCAATAAAATGAACAAAAATAAAAGGACGACTTTACCAAAAGCCTTTTTCGATTTGGTGGAGGAGATGAACTTAATTGATATATGGCGAACTTTACACCCAATCGAAAGACAGTACACATTCTATTCCAATCCGCAACAGTCATGGTCGAGAATAGATATGGTTTGGGTTACTAGGACGTTGGGGTTAGAAATAGAGACGGCAGAAATCAGCCCAAACATATGGGCAGATCACAATCCCCTGGAAATAAAATGGAGAAACACAAAGAGAAAGAAACAACTGAGATGGAGGCTCAATGCAAAACTATTATGTGACAAAGAGTGTGTGGAAAAACTGAAAGGAGAATTAAAGACTTTCTTTATAGAAAATGAGAACCAAGGGACACCCCGTGAAATAATATGGGACACAATGAAGGCCTATCTAAGAGGGGTAATAATATCCTACTCCGCATATAAAAATAAATTAAAAAGGAAATCCCGGGAAGATCTTATTAAACATCTGGATGAAGCAGAAAAGAAACTCCAAAAAATACCTGGAGATACTGTAGCAAAAGAAAATTGGCTGGTGTGGAGACATAAATTAAACATCCTAGATCAAGAGGAGCTAGCTCAAAAAATAAAAAGAACAAAACAGTACCACTTTGAGAACGCCAACAAATCGGGCAGGTGGCTGGCCTATAAATTAAAAAAGGAAAATGAAAAAGGGACAATTCAGATACTAGAAGACGCTGAGGGAAATCTTTTAAATAAAGAAGAAGATAAATTGGAAAGGGCGAGAGAGTATTATGAATCCCTATACAAAGAAGAGGAGGCCTCGGAAGGAAAAATAGACCAATATCTGGCAAATGCGGAGCTCCCACAAATAACGGAGGAAGAAAAGGAGATGCTAAACGCTAAGATAACAATTGAAGAATTTAAAAAGGCTCTCTCCAAACTCAAAAACAACAAATCGCCAGGCCCAGACGGATTCCCAGGAGAAATATACAAAAAATTTGAAGAAATCCTACAACCTAAATTAATGGAAATTTTCAATGAGGTTTTGATGGGCTCAAAAATTCCGGACTCGTGGAGGGAAGCACATGTTACACTCCTACCGAAAGAAGGTGCCGACCCCAAAAAAATCCAAAATTACAGACCGATTTCGCTTCTAAACACTGATTACAAACTATTTATGTGTATAATGGCAGAAAGAACCAAAAAAATATTAAACAATTGGATTCATAAAGATCAAAATGGATTTCTCCCGGGGCGACAAATTAGGGATAATTTGAGAATCGTATTAGATACTTTAGAATATTACGAAGAACACCCAGAAAAGCAGTTGGCCTTAGTTTTCTTGGATGCCCAAAAGGCATTCGACAATTTAAATTGGAACTTTATGACCAAGCAAATCAAAATAATGGGATTCGGGGAAAACTTCGAAAAGATGATAAAGACTATCTATGACAATCAGAGGGCGAGCATTCTAGTTAATGGAGATAGGACAAGAACATTCCAAATCAAGAAGGGAGTAAGGCAGGGCTGCCCCCTGTCACCACTATTATTCATTCTGGCTCTAGAAGTTCTGCTACGTAAGATTAGAAATAACAAAGAAATTAAAGGCCTAAAAATTAGAAAAGAGATCTATAAAACGCAAGCCTTTGCGGATGATGTAGCACTAATACTAGAAGACCCATTAACATCTGGACAAAAAGTATTAGAGGAATTGGGTAAATATGGCGAGGTGGCTGGCTTTAAATTGAACAAATCTAAAACCAAAATACTAACTAAGAATGTAACTGAGGCGCAGAAGAAAGAGATAGAAGGAACTTTGGGCCTACAGGTTGTCCCAAAAATAAAATACTTAGGAATTTGGCTAACCAAAAGGTGTTCATCTCTAAGAGAAGATAATTATACTCCATTAATTAATAAATTAAAACAAGATTTGGATAGATGGAAAAAGATTAAATTGTCACTTATAGGCAAAATTGCGGCAATCAAGATGAACATCCTCCCCAAGATCCTATTTTTATACCAAAACTTACCAGTGATTTTAGAGAAAAATTTTTTCCTAGACTTAAATAAGATCACTAGAGATTTTGTTTGGGAGGGGAAAAAATCGAGGATTTCACTCAAAATCTTACAGGAAAAAAGGAACGTGGGAGGATTTGGACTCCCGAATTGGGAAATGTATTATAGAGCAGCAAAGCTGATATGGATAAGGGAATGGATCACTTTGGAGAATAAGAGAATTCTAATGTTAGAAGGCCATGATCTACAGAGAGGGTGGCATGCGTATTTATGGGACAAAGACAAGAAAAAGAAAACCTACTTCCACAGGCATAAAATCAGGGACTCCCTAATACAAACGTGGGCGGGGATTAGACAGAGATATTATACAAAAGTCCCAAATTGGCTCTCTACGGTAGAGGCATTGATTTATCCCAACAGGTGGGGAATGGAGAAACTGTGCAGATACAAAGACATTGTCGACGGAGGGGGAAACCTTAAATCAAATGATGTCCTGAGAGATCAAGGCATAATCCTAGATTGGTGGACCTACATGCAAATAAAATCAAGATACCAGAAAGATAAGGATGAATTTGGCTTAGAATTAGGATACAACGGACTAGACAAAATTCTGATGGGACCAGGAAAAAAAGCGTTGGCCAAGCTGTACAATTACTTATTAGATGAGGATAGAGATGAAGACATAATCAGAAACCAATTGAGAGCGTGGGAGAGAAATATCGGGCATAGTTTGAACTTTAATGAATGGGAAGAGGCGTGGAATAAAAATTATAAATTAACTAGAGCAGCCACGTACAAGGAAAATCATTATAAAATGCTTCATAGGTGGCATTTAGCACCTGCAAGATTAGCACAGATGTTCCCCAATGTACACCCAAATTGTTGGAAATGCGGCCATGGTCAGGGCACCTTCTTTCATATGTGGTGGACATGCCCCGAAGCAAAAAGATACTGGAGCAAAATTCGGAGATGGTTGAAAGACATACTCAAAGAAGAAATTGATTTGAATCCAGAAATATTTCTCCTGGGAATGGTAAAGAAAGGACATGGAAAGGAAAAGGTCCACCTCCTAATACACATAACTACAGCTGCCAGACTGGCGTACGCTCAATACTGGAAAAAGAAAGACCTACCACCAGACGACCTTATAATTAGCAAAATATTAGAGTGTGCAGAGATAAGTAAATTAACTCACGAGATTAGTGATGAAGAAAATTCAGATTATGATATGGTGTGGGGAAGATGGTACGAATGGATAAATGATAGAATCAAGGAAGGAGTTAAAGGTGCAGAAATTAATTAGAAATGTATAGTATAAATGACACCAGATATTTTTTTCATGTATATATGTACAAACACTGAGAATCCGATGTCAAACAAAATGGTTATTATATTTTATCTGTCTTAAAAAAAAAATCAATAAAGTGTAT
Source organism: Pantherophis vulpinus (assembly GCA_037215915.1). Taxonomy (NCBI): domain Eukaryota; kingdom Metazoa; phylum Chordata; class Lepidosauria; order Squamata; family Colubridae; genus Pantherophis; species Pantherophis vulpinus. The sequence goes on along the minus strand of JAXLNS010000045.1, from coordinate 1,100,027 downwards.
TAAAAAAAAAAAAAAAAAAAAAAGATA
>JAXLNS010000045.1:950000-952500 GCA_037215915.1 Pantherophis vulpinus | reverse complement strand
GATAGATAGATAGATAGATAGATAGATAGATAGAAAGATAGAAAGATAGATAGATAGATGATAGACAGACAAAGAGACAGACAGAGAGACAGAAAGACAGGCAGATGCTGTGGTTTCGTAGATAGATCGATAGATAGATGATAGACAGAGAGACAGGCAGGCAGGCAGGCATGCAGGCAGACACAGAGGCAGTTGCTTTGGGTACGAAGATAGATGATAGATAGATAGATAGATAGATAGATAGATAGATAGATAGATAGATAGATAGATAGATAGATAGATAGATAGATAGATAGATAGATAGATAGATAGATGATAGACAGACAAAGAGACAGACAGAGAGACAGACAGATGCAGACAAAGAGACAGACAGAGAGACAGACAGACAGGCAGTTGCTGTGGGTACGTGGATAGATAGATGATAGATAGATAGATGATAGATAGATAGATAGATAGATAGATAGATAGATAGATAGATAGATAGATAGATAGATAGATAGATGATAGACAGACAGAGAGACAGACAGACAGAAAGACAGATGCAGACAAAGAGACAGACAGAGAGACAGACAGACAGGCAGTTGCTGTGGGTACGTGGATAGATGATAGATAGATAGATAGATAGATAGATAGATAGATAGATAGATAGATAGATAGATAGATAGATAGATAGATAGATAGACAGATAATAGACAGACAGAAAGACAGACAGACAGGCAGATGCTGTGGTTTCGTAGATAGATAGATAGATGATAGACAGATGATGATAGATAGATAGATGATAGATAGATAGATAGATAGATAGATAGATAGATAGATAGACAGACAGACAGAGAGACAGACAGACAGAAAGACAGATGCAGACAAAGAGACAGACAGAGAGACAGACGGACAGCCAGTTGCTGTGGGTACGTGGATAGATAGATGATAGATAGATAGATAGATAGATAGATAGATAGATAGATAGATAGATGATAGATAGATAGATAGATAGATAGATAGATAGATAGATAGATAGATGATAGATAGATAGATAGATAGATAGATAGATAGATAGATGATAGACAAAGAGACAGACAGAGAGACAGACAGACAGGCAGTTCCTGTGGGTACGTGGATAGATAGATGTTAGATAGATAGATAGATAGATAGATAGATAGATAGATAGATAGATAGATAGATAGATAGATACACAGACAGACAGAAAGACAGATGCAGACAGAAAGAGAGATGGAGAGACAGACAGACAGGCAGTTGCTGTGAGTACGTGGATAGATAGATGATAGATAGATAGATAGATAGATAGATAGATAGATAGATAGATAGATAGATAGATAGATAGATAGAAAGATAGAAAGATAGAAAGATAGATAGATAGATGATAGACAGACAAAGAGACAGACAGAGAGACAGAAAGACAGGCAGATGCTGTGGTTTCGTAGATAGATAGATAGATAGATGATAGACAGACAAAGAGACAGACAGAGAGACAGACGGACAGGCAGTTGCTGTGGGTACGTGGATAGATAGATGATAGATAGATAGATAGATAGATAGATAGATAGATAGATAGATAGATAGATAGATAGATAGAAAGATAGAAAGATAGAAAGATAGATAGATAGATGATAGACAGACAAAGAGACAGACAGAGAGACAGAAAGACAGGCAGATGCTGTGGTTTCGTAGATAGATAGATAGATAGATGATAGACAGAGAGACAGGCAGGCAGGCAGGCAGGCATGCAGGCAGACACAGAGGCAGTTGCTTTGGGTACGAAGATAGATGATAGACAGATGATGATAGATAGATAGATGATAGATAGATAGATAGATAGATAGATAGATAGATAGATAGATAGATAGATAGATAGATAGATAGATAGATAGATGATAGACAGACAAAGAGACAGACAGAGAGACAGACGGACAGGCAGTTGCTGTGGGTACGTGGATAGATAGATGATAGATAGATAGATAGATAGATAGATAGATAGATAGATAGATAGATAGATAGATAGATAGATAGAAAGATAGAAAGATAGATAGATAGATGATAGACAGACAAAGAGACAGACAGAGAGACAGAAAGACAGGCAGATGCTGTGGTTTCGTAGATAGATAGATAGATAGATGATAGACAGAGAGACAGGCAGGCAGGCAGGCAGGCATGCAGGCAGACACAGAGGCAGTTGCTTTGGGTACGAAGATAGATGATAGATAGATAGATAGATAGATAGATAGATAGATAGATAGATAGATAGATAGATAGATAGATAGATAGATAGATAGATAGATGATAGACAGACAAAGAGACAGACAGAGAGACAGACAGATGCAGACAAAGAGACAGACAGAGAGACAGACAGACAGGCAGTTGCTGTGGGTACGTGGATAGATAGATGATAGATAGATAGATGATAGATAGATAGATAGATAGATAGATAGATAGATAGATAGATAGATAGATAGATAGATGATAGACAGACAGAGAGACAGAC
>JAXLNS010000045.1:670000-672500 GCA_037215915.1 Pantherophis vulpinus | reverse complement strand
GCAGGCAGACACAGAGGCAGTTGCTTTGGGTACGAAGATAGATGATAGATAGATAGATAGATAGATAGATAGATAGATAGATAGATAGATAGATAGATAGATAGATAGATAGATAGATAGATGATAGACAGACAAAGAGACAGACAGAGAGACAGACGGACAGCCAGTTGCTGTGGGTACGTGGATAGATAGATGATAGATAGATAGATAGATAGATAGATAGATAGATAGATAGATAGATAGATAGATAGATAGATAGATAGATAGATAGATGATAGACAGACAGAGAGACAGACAGACAGAAAGACAGATGCAGACAAAGAGACAGACAGAGAGACAGACAGACAGGCAGTTGCTGTGGGTACGTGGATAGATGATAGATAGATAGATAGATAGATAGATAGATAGATAGATAGATAGATAGATAGATAGATAGATAGATAGATAGATAATAGACAGACAGAAAGACAGACAGACAGGCAGATGCTGTGGTTTCGTAGATAGATAGATAGATGATAGACAGATGATGATAGATAGATGATAGATGATAGATAGATAGATAGATAGATAGATAGATAGATAGATAGATGATAGACAGACAAAGAGACAGACAGAGAGACAGACAGACAGGCAGTTGCTGTGGGTACGTGGATAGATAGATGATAGATAGATAGATAGATAGATAGATAGATAGATAGATAGATAGATAGATAGATAGATAGATAGATGATAGACAGACAGAGAGACAGACAGACAGAAAGAGAGATGCAGACAAAGAGACAGACAGAGAGACAGACAGACAGGCAGTTGCTGTGGGTACGTGGATAGATGATAGATAGATAGATAGATAGATAGATAGATAGATAGATAGATAGATAGATAGATAGACAGACAGATAGATAATAGACAGACAGAAAGACAGACAGACAGGCAGATGCTGTGGTTTCGTAGATAGATAGATAGATGATAGACAGATGATGATAGATAGATAGATGATAGATAGATAGATAGATAGATAGATAGATAGATAGATAGATAGATAGATAGATAGATAGATGATAGACAGACAAAGAGACAGACAGAGAGACAGACAGACAGACAGTTGCTGTGGGTACGTGGATAGATAGATGATAGATAGATGATAGATAGATAGATAGATAGATAGATAGATAGATAGATAGATAGATAGATGATAGATAGATAGATAGATAGATAGATAGATAGATAGATAGATACACAGACAGACAGAAAGACAGATGCAGACAGAAAGAGAGATGGAGAGACAGACAGACAGGCAGTTGCTGTGAGTACGTGGATAGATAGATGATAGATAGATAGATAGATAGATAGATAGATAGATAGATAGATAGATAGATAGATAGATAGATAGATAGATAGATAGATAGATAGATGATAGACAGACAAAGAGACAGACAGAGAGACAGACGGACAGGCAGTTGCTGTGGGTACGTGGATAGATAGATGATAGATAGATAGATAGATAGATAGATAGATAGATAGATAGATAGATAGATAGATAGATAGATAGATAGATAGATAGATAGAAAGATAGATAGATAGATGATAGACAGACAAAGAGACAGACAGAGAGACAGAAAGACAGGCAGATGCTGTGGTTTCGTAGATAGATAGATAGATAGATGATAGACAGAGAGACAGGCAGGCAGGCAGGCAGGCAGGCAGGCAGACACAGAGGCAGTTGCTTTGGGTACGAAGATAGATGATAGATAGATAGATAGATAGATAGATAGATAGATAGATAGATAGATAGATAGATAGATAGATAGATAGATAGATGATAGACAGACAAAGAGACAGACAGAGAGACAGACGGACAGCCAGTTGCTGTGGGTACGTGGATAGATAGATGATAGATAGATAGATAGATAGATAGATAGATAGATAGATAGATAGATAGATAGATAGATAGATAGATAGATAGATAGATAGATAGATGATAGACAGACAGAGAGACAGACAGACAGAAAGACAGATGCAGACAAAGAGACAGACAGAGAGACAGACAGACAGGCAGTTGCTGTGGGTACGTGGATAGATGATAGATAGATAGATAGATAGATAGATAGATAGATAGATAGATAGATAGATAGATAGATAGATAGATAGATAGATAGATAGATAGATAGATAGATAATAGACAGACAGAAAGACAGACAGACAGGCAGATGCTGTGGTTTCGTAGATAGATAGATAGATGATAGACAGATGATGATAGATAGATGATAGATGATAGATAGATAGATAGATAGATAGATAGATAGATAGATAGATAGATGATAGACAGACAAAGAGACAGACAGAGAGACAGACAGACAGGCAGTTGCTGTGGGTACGTGGATAGATAGATGATAGATAGATAGATAGATAGATAGATAGATAGATAGATAGATAGATAGATAGATAGATAGATAGATAGATAGATACACAGACAGACAGAAAGACAGATGCAGACAGAAAG
>JAXLNS010000045.1:662500-665000 GCA_037215915.1 Pantherophis vulpinus | reverse complement strand
ATAGATAGATGATAGATAGATAGATAGATAGATAGATAGATAGATAGATAGATAGATACACAGACAGACAGAAAGACAGATGCAGACAGAAAGAGAGATGGAGAGACAGACAGACAGGCAGTTGCTGTGAGTACGTGGATAGATAGATGATAGATAGATAGATAGATAGATAGATAGATAGATAGATAGATAGATAGATAGATAGATGATAGACAGACAAAGAGACAGACAGAGAGACAGACGGACAGGCAGTTGCTGTGGGTACGTGGATAGATAGATGATAGATAGATAGATAGATAGATAGATAGATAGATAGATAGATAGATAGATAGATAGATAGATAGATAGATAGAAAGATAGATAGATAGATGATAGACAGACAAAGAGACAGACAGAGAGACAGAAAGACAGGCAGATGCTGTGGTTTCGTAGATAGATAGATAGATAGATGATAGACAGAGAGACAGGCAGGCAGGCAGGCAGGCAGGCAGGCAGACACAGAGGCAGTTGCTTTGGGTACGAAGATAGATGATAGATAGATAGATAGATAGATAGATAGATAGATAGATAGATAGATAGATAGATAGATAGATAGATAGATAGATGATAGACAGACAAAGAGACAGACAGAGAGACAGACGGACAGCCAGTTGCTGTGGGTACGTGGATAGATAGATGATAGATAGATAGATAGATAGATAGATAGATAGATAGATAGATAGATAGATAGATAGATAGATAGATAGATAGATAGATGATAGACAGACAGAGAGACAGACAGACAGAAAGACAGATGCAGACAAAGAGACAGACAGAGAGACAGACAGACAGGCAGTTGCTGTGGGTACGTGGATAGATGATAGATAGATAGATAGATAGATAGATAGATAGATAGATAGATAGATAGATAGATAGATAGATAGATAATAGACAGACAGAAAGACAGACAGACAGGCAGATGCTGTGGTTTCGTAGATAGATAGATAGATGATAGACAGATGATGATAGATAGATGATAGATGATAGATAGATAGATAGATAGATAGATAGATAGATAGATAGATGATAGACAGACAAAGAGACAGACAGAGAGACAGACAGACAGGCAGTTGCTGTGGGTACGTGGATAGATAGATGATAGATAGATAGATAGATAGATAGATAGATAGATAGATAGATAGATAGATAGATAGATGATAGACAGACAGAGAGACAGACAGACAGAAAGAGAGATGCAGACAAAGAGACAGACAGAGAGACAGACAGACAGGCAGTTGCTGTGGGTACGTGGATAGATGATAGATAGATAGATAGATAGATAGATAGATAGATAGATAGATAGATAGATAGACAGACAGATAGATAATAGACAGACAGAAAGACAGACAGACAGGCAGATGCTGTGGTTTCGTAGATAGATAGATAGATGATAGACAGATGATGATAGATAGATAGATGATAGATAGATAGATAGATAGATAGATAGATAGATAGATAGATAGATAGATAGATAGATAGATGATAGACAGACAAAGAGACAGACAGAGAGACAGACAGACAGACAGTTGCTGTGGGTACGTGGATAGATAGATGATAGATAGATGATAGATAGATAGATAGATAGATAGATAGATAGATAGATAGATAGATAGATAGATGATAGATAGATAGATAGATAGATAGATAGATAGATAGATAGATAGATACACAGACAGACAGAAAGACAGATGCAGACAGAAAGAGAGATGGAGAGACAGACAGACAGGCAGTTGCTGTGAGTACGTGGATAGATAGATGATAGATAGATAGATAGATAGATAGATAGATAGATAGATAGATAGATAGATAGATAGATAGATAGATGATAGACAGACAAAGAGACAGACAGAGAGACAGACGGACAGGCAGTTGCTGTGGGTACGTGGATAGATAGATGATAGATAGATAGATAGATAGATAGATAGATAGATAGATAGATAGATAGATAGATAGATAGATAGATAGATAGATAGAAAGATAGATAGATAGATGATAGACAGACAAAGAGACAGACAGAGAGACAGAAAGACAGGCAGATGCTGTGGTTTCGTAGATAGATAGATAGATAGATGATAGACAGAGAGACAGGCAGGCAGGCAGGCAGGCAGGCAGGCAGACACAGAGGCAGTTGCTTTGGGTACGAAGATAGATGATAGATAGATAGATAGATAGATAGATAGATAGATAGATAGATAGATAGATAGATAGATAGATAGATAGATAGATAGATAGATGATAGACAGACAAAGAGACAGACAGAGAGACAGACGGACAGCCAGTTGCTGTGGGTACGTGGATAGATAGATGATAGATAGATAGATAGATAGATAGATAGATAGATAGATAGATAGATAGATAGATAGATAGATAGATAGATAGATAGATAGATGATAGACAGACAGAGAGACAGACAGACAGAAAGACAGATGCAGACAAAGAGACAGACAGAGAGACAGACAGA
>JAXLNS010000045.1:512500-517500 GCA_037215915.1 Pantherophis vulpinus | reverse complement strand
GAATAAAAGAATGTTATCACTAGAAGGCTTTGATCTACAACGCGGATGGCATGCCTTTCTCTGGGAGGGAAAGGATAAGCACCATGGGTATTTTCAGCAACATATCATTAGAGAAGCATTGTACAAATCATGGCAAGAGGTTAGGAAACACTACACCAAGATCCCACGATGGCTATCGACAATGGAAGCACAAATATACCCCAATGCCATGGATATAGCGAAAATGAGGACTTATAAAGAACTACTGAACAGTGGGGACTTCCTGTTTGCTGCTGGCCGCTGCCAGACGTTCCTTTGGGATCGTCAGCTTCCACTGCCTGTCAGAGCCGCCTTCACAACGGAACGGCGGCTCGAAAAAACTCCGTTTCCATGAGGAAACGGAGATAGAGCCGGCAGGGGTGGGTAGAACTCTCTGCAGAGTCCCAAAAGTTTTTCTTTTTCTTTTGGGACGGAGCGGATGAGATGCCCCATATCCCCAGCCGTTGCTCCGGGCTTTGGGAGACCTCTGCTAATGCAGAGCCAGGCATCAAGAGCAAGCCTGTGAATCTAACAGATTACTCAAAGAAAATGTGAGCTGGATCTGTAATACTGAACCGCAAGTATTTTACTTATCTTTTAAAAAAAAATTACTTAAGAGAAAAGAGGAAAGGAAAGGGGGGGGAAAAAGCCTTTTAAAATGGCGCTTGCAGCAGCTGGAGAAGAGACAGAAAGGAAAAGTCCTTCCGTTTTCTATTATTACAATGTAGCGGAATAAATACCACTGGCTACATTTGTAGACAAAACCTCGCTCCTGTGTTTTTCTTTCTTTTTTTTTCCTGGAGACTTGATATTGTTGTTGACTGGAAAGAAGTCTTTTTTCTTGTTTTTTTTTTTTTCTTTTTAACAAAGCTTGCCTGGGCGGAAACATGGCACTGAGATTCACAAAGTCAGACAAACAAATAGGGGGGGGGATTCCCCCACCAACAATTTAAAGGAACAAGTTTTAACTCTTCAGTCTCAGAAACCTGATTTTAATATAATAGAATTTCTCTTAGAGGAGATTGAAAGAAGGGATGAGATTGCGAATCAGCATCTTGAAAAATTTAAGCAGGAAATTAAAGAATTGGTAAAATCTAAGTTTGATTTTTTGGAGCGAAAAATTTTAAAAGTGGTTAATGGATTTTCAGAATTTATGATACAGTTGGATACAAATACTAATTTACTAGAGTCTAAAATGGATGAAATTCAAGATAAATTGGACAACAGAATTCAAAAAATTGAAAATGATTTGATAAACACTCAGGATAATAGCTCAGAAGAAAAACCTAAAATGGATGCTGACCAAAAGTCTGGTAATGTAGAAAATCTGCAACAGAGGATTGAACAAGAGGTTCTAATGGTACAATATAATTTTACAGAATATGCGATAAGATTGCGAGGTTTGCAGGAAAATAATAGAGATGATTTAAGGAAAATATCTTCTGAATTTCTAGCTGGGATTCTAAAGGTTCAACCTGATGAAGTGTTTAGTAGGATTGATAGAGTTTTCAGAATAAATTCCTGGATTGCTAAGCAAAGGCAATTGCCTAGAGATGTGGTGATTTATTTTACGGACAAGGAAATTAGGAATAATATTGTGCAAAATTCCTTCAATTCTAATTTGCAATTGTATGGAAGAAAGATATGGATCTACAAGGAACTCCCACCTAAGATATTACTAGAAAGGAAGAAATTTGGTTTTCTGGTGTCTGAGTTAAAAAAGAGAAATATCCCATATAGGTGGAATGCCCCAGTTGGTATTATACTGAGACATCAAGGAGAAAGATATCAGTTAAATACTATTGAAAGAGCGGAAGAATTTTATCAAAATAGGTTGAACATGAATTTAACATCTTCAGGTATAATACAGGATAAGCAGAAGGAGCTGGAAATAAAGGGAAAATATCGAATTACAGAGACTGTACCAGATAAATTGCCTTTGGATTTATCGGATACCCCAGCTGGATTATCTACAAATTTGAGAGAAGTGCCATCTGATTTTAATGTGATGACTTATCAAGGCAAGGACAAGCATGGAAACCAATTAGAGGATATACAAGGGATAAAAAAAAAAGAAACATGAGACACAAAAACAAAATCAACAAGACCAATCTACAAAGCAGAATGAAAACCGACCAGTTGACACACAATCTGTAGAAAGGAAACCAGGATGGAAGTCAAACCCACAAAAAGAAAACAAAAAAAGAAATAGGTTGTACAAAAATAGAAATTTTTAACCCAAGCAACAGTGAAGCCAGTGACTTTAAAATATAAATGATTAGGTGAAAACATAGAGGAGGCGACATATTGGTCAATATTATCCTGAGGATAGTGGCAGATCTCTGCATTGCCATAATTTTGGGACGTGGAAAGAGCCTCAAACTGATGGATTTGAATTATCTACTTTGAAATTTCTTTTTGTGTTGATAAATATATTATAATTATCTTGAATCATAAGGCAAGAGAATCACGCTGGGGCATGCAGAAGATCTGGTTGTTACCCACCACGATGATGGAAATCAATAATCCTGATGAAACCCACAATTATTATTATATGGAATATAATTATAATGTCACTCGGGTGGTTGTTTTTACTTTTATACATATAAGAAGATATTTACTACTGATGGGGGCAGATATGATTGAAGATCTTGAATAAACTGTTGCATCAGCAAGCTATGTTACCCTATTATGGATGTTGGTTTAAACAATCCAGTGGAAAGACCTCAAAGAAGATATTATATGGACTATAAAATTAAAGTTATTGTCTTTTCTTTTTTTTTTTATTTAGATATAATGGAATATACATATATATATTTTTAAGTAGTGTGGGCAGTGAATTAAAGATATTAAGAATTGTTGTGTATGGTAAATTTGCAGGACAGTGGGTGAATAAGCTAGCTACAGACTGATTAGTTTAAGAAAAGGGATTTTTAAGTGATACATTTAGGGGAGTGGAGGAAATGGATAGAGTGGAATAAATGTTAAATTAGATTTTATGGGGAGGCCGCTTTGAAATGTTATAGTAATATATATAGAAGATTAAATATTAAAGTAGGACTTATCGTATAGTTTTAAAGGGGAAGGTGGTTTTGAATTGTTGTAATAATATATAGATATAAAACATTATTATGTTAAATTAGAAGTTATTTTACAATAGTTATAGTATAATGTTTTTTTTTTTCTTCTTCTTTTTTGAAAAGTATGGATAAAGGGGGATGTTATGATATTTATAATATTTTTAGTAAGGAAAGGTCAGTATTTTGAGGAGGGAGTAAGTAATCTGTTATGAATTAGGGGTTTTTTTTGTTACGAAGAAGTCACAGGGGGGGATGGGTGGGGAGGGGGGGTTAGGGAGGGGGAGGGGGAGGGGGGGAAAAAAAAGGGCGGAAAAATTTGTATTTGAAAACTTTTTCAATAAAAAAAAAAAAGAACTACTGAACAGTGAAGGAGAATTACAAACAAGACAAGAATTACAAAATCAGGGTATAGACATTGATTGGTGGCCATACATGCAAATAGAATCAAGATACAAAACGGATCGGGCACAATTCGGATTCCAAAATGAACCAAATGAATTGGATAAAATATTACAAAGTCCAGATGAGAAAATGATTACCAAAATTTATAAGTACCTACTACAATACAAATTGGAAGAGGAGGTTGTCAAAGAAAGCATGATAACATGGGCCCAAAACATAGGATATACTATTGAATTGGATAAGTGGGAGAATTTGTGGAAGATAAACTATAAGATGACACTATCCATACCCTACAAAGAAAACCTCTATAAAATGTTTTACCGATGGCACCTCCCACCGGCGCGTCTAGCCAGAAGACAAAATAATAGCTAAAATTACAGAATGTGCAGAATTAGATAAGCTTACAAAAGAAATACAAGAGAAGGATGATACTGATTATTATTTAGTATGGCAAAAATGGTACGGCTGGCTGGAGGCAAAAATAGGAATATAAAGATAGTTTATGACTAATCAATAGAAATATATAGAAGTAAATAAGGAATCAATTATATATATATATATATATAACCGTGTAAATAGATGATTATAGACATTAATATAAATACAAAAATGGAAAATACTCCACCGTTATAGTAACTTCTAAGAGTCAGTCATTGGACTGAATTGATGTTTGTTAGTTTTGTATATTATTTTATGTATTTACGTTGGTTTTGTTTTTTCTTTTTATTATTAATAAAAAATTTTTAAAAAAAAGAAAAAGAAAGATAGATAGATAGATAGATAGATAGATAGATAGATAGATAGATAGATAGATGATAGACAGACAGAGAGACAGACAGGCAGGCAGGAAGGCAGACAGCCACACAGGCAGTTGCTGTGGGTACGAAGATAGATGATAGATAGATAGATAGATAGATAGATAGATAGATAGATAGATAGATAGATAGATAGATAGATAGATAGAATATAGATGATAGACAGACATACAGACAGACATAGAGACAGGCAGATCCTGTGGTTTCATAGATGGATAGACAGACAGACAGGCAGATCCTGTGGTTTCATAGATAGATAGACAGACAGACAGACAGACAGATAGATAGATAGATGTTAGATGATAGATGGATTGATAGAGATGATAGATAGATAGATAGATAGATAGATAGATAGATAGATAGATAGATAGATGATAGACAGACAGAGAGACAGGCAGGCAGGCAGGCAGGCAGGCAGACAGACACAGAGGCAGTTGCTTAGGGTACGAAGATAGATGGTAGATAGATAGATGATAGACAGATAGATAGATAGATAGATGGATGGATGGATGGATGGATGGATGGATGGATGGATGGATGGATAGATAGATAGATAGATAGATAGATAGATAGATAGATAGATAGATAGATAGATAGATAGATAGATAGATAGATAGATAGATGATAGACAGACATACAGACAGACATACAGACAGACATACAGGCAGGCAGATCCTGTGGTTTC
>JAXLNS010000045.1:505000-507500 GCA_037215915.1 Pantherophis vulpinus | reverse complement strand
TGATAGATAGATAGATAGATAGATAGATAGATAGATAGATAGATAGATAGATAGATAGATAGATAGATGATAGACAGACAGAGAGACAGGCAGGCAGGCAGGCAGGCAGGCAGACAGACACAGAGGCAGTTGCTGTGGGTACGAAGATAGATGATTGATAGATAGATAGATAGATAGATAGATAGATAGATAGATAGATAGATAGATAGATAGATAGATAGATAGATGATAGACAGACAGAGAGAACAGTGAAGGAGAATTACAAACAAGACAAGAATTACAAAATCAGGGTATAGACATTGATTGGTGGCCATACATGCAAATAGAATCAAGATACAAAACGGATCGGGCACAATTCGGATTCCAAAATGAACCAAATGAGTTGGATAAAATATTACAAAGTCCAGATGAGAAAATGATTACCAAAATTTATAAGTACCTACTACAATACAAATTGGAAGAGGAGGTTGTCAAAGAAAGCATGATAACATGGGCCCAAAACATAGGATATACTATTGAATTGGATAAGTGGGAGAATTTGTGGAAGATAAACTATAAGATGACACTATCCATACCCTACAAAGAAAACCTCTATAAAATGTTTTACCGATGGCACCTCCCACCGGCGCGTCTAGCCAAGATGTTCCCAAATACATCTTCGATGTGTTGGAATTGTAAATCACAGAAAGGGACATACTACCATCTCTGGTGGCTATGCCGAAGGGCAAAACAATACTGGCAACAAATTAAAACAATGATTGAAGAAATTACGAAACAAAAACTTGAAATGAGACCGGAAACCTTTTTATTGGGAATCATCACAGCAATTTATACCAAAGAAATAAAATATCTAATCATTCATATCCTCACAGCAGCACGTATACTCTTTGCCCAACATTGGAAATCTGAACAGTTACCTACAGAAGACAAAATAATAGCTAAAATTACAGAATGTGCAGAATTAGATAAGCTTACAAAAGAAATACAAGAGAAGGATGATACTGATTATTATTTAGTATGGCAAAAATGGTACGGCTGGCTGGAGGCAAAAATAGGAATATAAAGATAGTTTATGACTAATCAATAGAAATATATAGAAGTAAATAAGGAATCAATTATATATATATATATATAACCGTGTAAATAGATGATTATAGACATTAATATAAATACAAAAATGGAAAATACTCCACCGTTATAGTAACTTCTAAGAGTCAGTCATTGGACTGAATTGATGTTTGTTAGTTTTGTATGTTATTTTATGTATTTACGTTGGTTTTGTTTTTTCTTTTTATTATTAATAAAAATTTTTTAAAAAAAGAAAAAGAAAGATAGATAGATAGATAGATAGATAGATAGATAGATAGATAGATAGATAGATGATAGACAGACAGAGAGACAGACAGGCAGGCAGGAAGGCAGACAGCCACACAGGCAGTTGCTGTGGGTACGAAGATAGATGATAGATAGATAGATAGATAGATAGATAGATAGATAGATAGATAGATAGATAGATAGATAGATAGATAGATAGATAGATAGATGATAGACAGACATACAGACAGACATAGAGACAGGCAGATCCTGTGGTTTCGTAGATAGATAGATAGATAGACAGACAGACAGACAGATAGATAGATAGATGTTAGATGATAGATGGATTGATAGAGATGATAGATAGATAGATAGATAGATAGATAGATAGATAGATAGATAGATAGATAGATGATAGACAGACAGAGAGACAGACAGACAGGTAGGCAGGCAGACAGACACAGAGGCAGTTGCTGTGGGTACGAAGATAGATGATTGATAGATAGATAGATAGATAGATAGATAGATAGATAGATAGATAGATAGATAGATAGATAGATAGATAGATGATAGACAGACATACAGACAGACATACAGACAGACATACAGGCAGGCAGATCCTGTGGTTTCGTAGATATATAGATAGATAGACAGACAGATAGATAGATAGATGTTAGATGATAGATGGTTTGATTGAGATGATAGATAGATAGATAGATAGATAGATAGATAGATAGATAGATAGATAGATAGATAGATAGATAGATGATAGACAGACAGAGAGACAGGCAGGCAGGCAGGCAGGCAGGCAGACAGACACAGAGGCAGTTGCTGTGGGTACGAAGATAGATGATTGATAGATAGATAGATAGATAGATAGATAGATAGATAGATAGATAGATAGATAGATAGATAGATAGATAGATAGATGATAGACAGACAGAGAGAACAGTGAAGGAGAATTACAAACAAGACAAGAATTACAAAATCAGGGTATAGACATTGATTGGTGGCCATACATGCAAATAGAATCAAGATACAAAACGGATCGGGCACAATTCGGATTCCAAAATGAACCAAATGAGTTGGATAAAATATTACAAAGTCCAGATGAGAAAATGATTACCAAAATTTATAAGTACCTACTACAATACAAATTGGAAGAGGAGGTTGTCAAAGAAAGCAT
>JAXLNS010000045.1:442500-447500 GCA_037215915.1 Pantherophis vulpinus | reverse complement strand
TAGATAGATAGATAGATAGATAGATAGATAGATAGATAGATAGATGATAGACAGACAGAGAGACAGACAAAGAAACATACAGACAGGCAGGCAGGCAGACAGACACAGAGGCAGTTGCTGTGGGTACGAAGATAGATGATAGATAGATAGATAGATAGATAGATAGATAGATAGATAGATAGATAGGTAGATAGGTAGGTAGATAGATAGATAGATAGATAGATAGATAGATAGATAGATAGATAGATGATAGACAGACATACAGACAGACAGACAGACAGATAGATAGATGTTAGATGATAGATGGATTGATAGAGATGATAGATAGATAGATAGATAGATAGATAGATAGATAGATAGATAGATAGATAGATAGATAGATAGATGATAGACAGACAGAGAGACAGGCAGGCAGGCAGGCAGGCAGATCCTGTGGTTTCGTAGATAGATAGATAGATAGACAGACAGACAGACAGACAGACAGATAGATAGATAGATGTTAGATGATAGATGGATTGATAGAGATGATAGATAGATAGATAGATAGATAGATAGATAGATAGATAGATAGATAGATAGATAGATAGATAGATAGATAGATAGATAGATAGACAGAGAGACAGACAGACAGACAGGCAGGCAGATCCTGTGGTTTCGTAGATAGATAGATAGATAGACAGACAGACAGACAGACAGACAGACAGACAGACAGATAGATAGATAGATGTTAGATGATAGATGGATTGATAGAGATGATAGATAGATAGATAGATAGATGGATAGATAGATAGATGATAGACAGACAGAGAGACAGGCAGGCAGGCAGGCTGGCAGGCAGACAGTCACAGAGGCAGTTGCTGCGGGTACGAAAATAGATGATAGATAGATAGATAGATAGATAGATAGATAGATAGATAGATAGATAGATAGATGATAGACAGACAGAGAGACAGACAGAGAGACAGACAGACAGGCAGGCAGACAGACACAGAGGCAATTGCTGTGGGTACGAAGATAGATGATAGATAGATAGATAGATAGATAGATAGATAGATAGATAGATAGATAGATAGATAGATAGATGATAGATAGATAGATAGATAGATAGATAGATAGATAGATAGATAGATAGATAGATAGATGATAGACAGAAAGAGAGACAGGCAGGCAGGCAGGCAGGCAGGCAGGCAGACAGACACAGAGGCAGTTGCTGTGGGTACGAAGATAGATGATAAATAGATAGATAGATAGATAGATAGATAGATAGATAGACAGACAGACAGACAGACAGACAGATAGATAGATGTTAGATGATAGATGGATTGATAGAGATGATAGATAGATAGATCGATAGATTGATCGATCGATCGATCGATCGATCGATAGATAGATAGATAGATAGATAGATAGATAAATAGATGATAGACAGACAGAGAGACAGGCAGGCAGGCAGGCAGGCAGACAGACACAGAGGCAGTTGCTGTGGGTACGAAGATAGATGATAGATAGATAGATAGATAGATAGATAGATAGATAGATAGATAGATAGATAGATAGATAGATAGATGATAGACAGACAGAGAGACAGACAAAGAAACATACAGACAGGCAGGCAGGCAGACAGACACAGAGGCAGTTGCTGTGGGTACGAAGATAGATGATAGATAGATAGATAGATAGATAGATAGATAGATAGATAGATAGATAGGTAGATAGGTAGGTAGGTAGATAGATAGATAGATAGATAGATAGATAGATAGATAGATAGATAGATAGATAGATAGATAGATAGATAGATAGATAGATAGATAGATGATAGACAGACATACAGACAGACAGACAGACAGATAGATAGATGTTAGATGATAGATGGATTGATAGAGATGATAGATAGATAGATAGATAGATAGATAGATAGATAGATAGATAGATAGATGATAGACAGACAGAGAGACAGGCAGGCAGGCAGGCAGGCAGATCCTGTGGTTTCGTAGATAGATAGATAGATAGACAGACAGACAGACAGACAGATAGATAGATAGATGTTAGATGATAGATGGATTGATAGAGATGATAGATAGATAGATAGATTGATCGATCGATCGATCGATAGATAGATAGATAGATAGATAGATAGATAGATAGATAGATAGATAGATAGATAGATAGATAGATGATAGACAGACAGAGAGACAGGCAGGCAGGCAGGCAGGCAGACAGACACAGAGGCAGTTGCTGTGGGTACGAAGATAGATGATAGATAGATAGATAGATAGATAGATAGATAGATAGATAGATAGATAGATAGATAGATAGATAGATAGATAGATGATAGACAGACAGAGAGACAGGCAGGCAGGCAGGCAGGCAGGCAGACAGACACAGAGGCAGTTTCTGTGGGTACGAAGATAGATGATAGATAGATAGATAGATAGATAGATAGATAGATAGATAGATAGATAGATAGATAGATAGACAGAGAGACAGACAGACAGACAGACAGACAGATAGATAGATAGATGTTAGATGATAGATGGATTGATAGAGATGATAGATAGATAGATCGATAGATAGATCGATCGATCGATAGATAGATAGATAGATAGATAGATAGATAGATAGATAGATAGATAGATAGATAGATGATAGACAGACAGAGAGACAGACAGACAGGCAGGCAGGCAGACAGCCACACAGGCAGTTGCTGTGGGTACGAAGATAGATGATAAATAGATAGATAGATAGATAGATAGATAGATAGATAGATAGATAGATAGATAGATAGATAGATAGATAGATAGATGATAGACAGACAGAGAGACAGGCAGGCAGGCAGACAGCCACACAGGCAGTTGCTGTGGGTACGAAGATAGATGATAAATAGATAGATAGATAGATAGATAGATAGATAGATAGATAGATAGATAGATAGATAGATAGATAGATAGATAGATAGATGATAGACAGGCAGAGAGACAGGCAGGCAGGCTGGCAGGCGGACACACACAGAGGCAGTTGCTTTGGGTACGAAGATAGATGATAGATAGATAGATAGATAGATAGATAGATAGATAGATAGATAGATAGATAGATAGATAGAAAGACAGACAGACAGACAGACAGACAGACAGACAGACAGACAGACAGACAGGCAGGCAGATCCTGTGGTTTCGTAGATAGATAGATAGATAGACAGACAGACAGACAGACAGATAGATAGATAGATGTTAGATGATAGATGGATTGATAGAGATGATAGATAGATAGATAGATAGATAGATCGATCGATCGATCGATTGATCGATAGATAGATAGATAGATAGATAGATAGATGATAGACAGACAGAGAGACAGACAGACAGGCAGGCAGGCAGACAGCCACACAGGCAGTTGCTGTGGGTACGAAGATAGATGATAGATAGATAGATGATAGATAGATAGATAGATAGATAGATAGATAGATAGATAGATAGATAGATAGATGATAGACAGACAGAGAGACAGACAAAGAAACATACAGACAGGCAGGCAGGCAGACAGACACAGAGGCAGTTGCGGTGGGTACGAAGATAGATGATAGATAGATAGATAGATAGATAGATAGATAGATAGATAGATAGATAGATAGGTAGGTAGGTAGGTAGGTAGGTAGGTAGATACTTAGATAGATAGATAGATAGATAGATAGATAGATAGATAGATAGATAGATAGATAGATAGATAGATGATAGACAGACATACAGACAGACAGACAGATAGATAGATGTTAGATGATAGATGGATTGATAGAGATGATAGATAGATAGATAGATAGATAGATAGATAGATAGATAGATAGATAGATAGATGATAGACAGACAGAGAGACAGGCAGGCAGGCAGGCAGGCAGATCCTGTGGTTTCGTAGATAGATAGATAGATAGACAGACAGACAGACAGACAGATAGATAGATAGATGTTAGATGATAGATGGATTGATAGAGATGATAGATAGATAGATAGATAGATAGATAGATAGATAGATAGATAGATAGATAGATAGATAGATGATAGACAGACAGAGAGACAGGCAGGCAGGCAGGCAGGCAGACAGACACAGAGGCAGTTGCTGTGGGTACGAAGATAGATGATAGATAGATAGATAGATAGATAGATAGATAGATAGATAGATAGATAGATAGATAGATAGATAGATAGATGATAGACAGACAGAGAGACAGGCAGGCAGGCAGGCAGGCAGGCAGACAGACACAGAGGCAGTTGCTGTGGGTACGAAGATAGATGATAGATAGATAGATAGATAGATAGATAGATAGATAGATAGATAGATAGATAGATAGATAGATAGATAGATAGACAGAGAGACAGACAGACAGACAGACAGACAGATAGATAGATAGATGTTAGATGATAGATGGATTGATAGAGATGATAGATAGATAGATCGATAGATCGATCGATCGATCGATCGATCGATAGATAGATAGATAGATAGATAGATAGATAGATAGATAGATGATAGACAGACAGAGAGACAGACAGACAGGCAGGCAGGCAGACAGCCACACAGGCAGTTGCTGTGGGTACGAAGATAGATGATAAATAGATAGATAGATAGATAGATAGATAGATAGATAGATAGATAGATAGATAGATAGATAGATAGATAGATAGATGATAGACAGACAGAGAGACAGGCAGGCAGGCAGACAGCCACACAGGCAGTTGCTGTGGGTACGAAGATAGATGATAAATAGATAGATAGATAGATAGATAGATAGATAGATAGATAGATAGATGATAGACAGGCAGAGAGACAGGCAGGCAGGCTGGCAGGCGGACACACACAGAGGCAGTTGCTTTGGGTACGAAGATAGATGATAGATAGATAGATAGATAGATAGATAGATAGATAGATAGATAGATAGATAGATAGATAGATAGATAGATAGATAGATAGAAAGACAGACAGACAGACAGACAGACAGACAGACAGACAGA
>JAXLNS010000045.1:422500-427500 GCA_037215915.1 Pantherophis vulpinus | reverse complement strand
ATAGATAGATAGATAGATAGATAGATAGATAGATAGATGATAGACAGGCAGAGAGACAGGCAGGCAGGCTGGCAGGCGGACACACACAGAGGCAGTTGCTTTGGGTACGAAGATAGATGATAGATAGATAGATAGATAGATAGATAGATAGATAGATAGATAGATAGATAGAAAGACAGACAGACAGACAGACAGACAGACAGACAGACAGGCAGGCAGATCCTGTGGTTTCGTAGATAGATAGATAGATGTTAGATGATAGATGGATTGATAGAGATCATAGATAGATAGATCGATCGATCGATCGATCGATCGATCGATCGATCGATAGATAGATAGATAGATAGATAGATAGATAGATAGATAGATAGATAAATAGATGATAGACAGACAGAGAGACAGGCAGGCAGGCAGGCAGGCAGACAGACACAGAGGCAGTTGCTGTGGGTACGAAGATAGATGATAGATAGATAGATAGATAGATAGATAGATAGATAGATAGATAGATAGATAGATAGATAGATAGATGATAGACAGACAGAGAGACAGACAAAGAAACATACAGACAGGCAGGCAGGCAGACAGACACAGAGGCAGTTGCTGTGGGTACGAAGATAGATGATAGATAGATAGATAGATAGATAGATAGATAGATAGATAGATAGATAGATAGATAGATAGATAGATAGATAGATAGATAGATAGGTAGATAGGTAGGTAGGTAGGTAGGTAGATAGATAGATAGATAGATAGATAGATAGATAGATAGATAGATAGATAGATAGATAGATAGATAGATAGATAGATGATAGACAGACATACAGACAGACAGACAGACAGATAGATAGATGTTAGATGATAGATGGATTGATAGAGATGATAGATAGATAGATAGATAGATAGATAGATAGATAGATAGATAGATAGATAGATAGATAGATAGATGATAGACAGACAGAGAGACAGGCAGGCAGGCAGGCAGGCAGATCCTGTGGTTTCGTAGATAGATAGATAGATAGACAGACAGACAGACAGACAGATAGATAGATAGATGTTAGATGATAGATGGATTGATAGAGATGATAGATAGATAGATAGATTGATCGATCGATCGATCGATCGATCGATCGATCGATCGATAGATAGATAGATAGATAGATAGATAGATAGATGATAGACAGACAGAGAGACAGGCAGGCAGGCAGGCAGGCAGACAGACACAGAGGCAGTTGCTGTGGGTACGAAGATAGATGATAGATAGATAGATAGATAGATAGATAGATAGATAGATAGATAGATAGATGATAGACAGACAGAGAGACAGGCAGGGAGGCAGGCAGGCAGGCAGACAGACACAGAGGCAGTTGCTGTGGGTACGAAGATAGATGATAGATAGATAGATAGATAGATAGATAGATAGATAGATAGATAGATAGATAGATAGATAGATAGACAGAGAGACAGACAGACAGACAGACAGACAGATAGATAGATAGATGTTAGATGATAGATGGACTGATAGAGATGATAGATAGATAGATCGATAGATCGATCGATCGATCGATCGATAGATAGATAGATAGATAGATAGATAGATAGATAGATAGATAGATAGATGATAGACAGACAGAGAGACAGACAGACAGGCAGGCAGGCAGACAGCCACACAGGCAGTTGCTGTGGGTACGAAGATAGATGATAGATAGATAGATGATAGATAGATAGATAGATAGATAGATAGATAGATAGATAGATAGATAGATAGATAGATGATAGACAGACAGAGAGACAGGCAGGCAGGCAGACAGCCACACAGGCAGTTGCTGTGGGTACGAAGATAGATGATAAATAGATAGATAGATAGATAGATAGATAGATAGATAGATAGATAGATAGATAGATAGATAGATAGATAGATAGATAGATAGATAGATAGATAGATAGATAGATGATAGACAGGCAGAGAGACAGGCAGGCAGGCTGGCAGGCGGACACACAGACAGGCAGATCCTGTGGTTTCGTAGATAGATAGATAGATAGACAGACAGACAGACAGACAGATAGATAGATAGATGTTAGATGATAGATGGATTGATAGAGATGATAGATAGATAGATAGATAGATAGATAGATCGATCGATCGATCGATCGATAGATAGATAGATAGATAGATAGATAGATAGATAGATAGATAGATAGATAGATAGATAGATAAATAGATGATAGACAGACAGAGAGACAGGCAGGCAGGCAGGCAGGCAGACAGACACAGAGGCAGTTGCTGTGGGTACGGAGATAGATGATAGATAGATAGATAGATAGATAGATAGATAGATAGATAGATAGATAGATGATAGACAGACAGAGAGACAGACAAAGAAACATACAGACAGGCAGGCAGGCAGACAGACACAGAGGCAGTTGCTGTGGGTACGAAGATAGATGATAGATAGATAGATAGATAGATAGATAGATAGATAGATAGATAGATAGATAGATAGGTAGGTAGGTAGGTAGGTAGGTAGGTAGGTAGATAGATAGATAGATAGATAGATAGATAGATAGATAGATAGATAGATAGATAGATAGATGATAGATAGATAGATAGATAGATAGATGATAGACAGACATACAGACAGACAGACAGATAGATAGATGTTAGATGATAGATGAATTGATAGAGATGATAGATAGATAGATAGATAGATAGATAGATAGATAGATAGATAGATAGATAGATAGATAGATAGATAGATGATAGACAGACAGAGAGACAGGCAGGCAGGCAGGCAGGCAGATCCTGTGGTTTCGTAGATAGATAGATAGATAGACAGACAGACAGACAGACAGATAGATAGATAGATGTTAGATGATAGATGGATTGATAGAGATGATAGATAGATAGATAGATTGATCGATCGATCGATAGATAGATAGATAGATAGATAGATAGATAGATAGATAGATAGATAGATAGATAGATGATAGACAGACAGAGAGACAGGCAGGCAGGCAGGCAGGCAGACAGACACAGAGGCAGTTGCTGTGGGTACGAAGATAGATGATAGATAGATAGATAGATAGATAGATAGATAGATAGATAGATAGATAGATAGATAGATAGATAGATAGATAGATGATAGACAGACAGAGAGACAGGCAGGCAGGCAGGCAGGCAGGCAGACAGACACAGAGGCAGTTGCTGTGGGTACGAAGATAGATGATAGATAGATAGATAGATAGATAGATAGATAGATAGATAGATAGATAGATAGATAGATAGATAGATGATAGACAGACAGAGAGACAGACAGAGAGACAGGCAGGCAGGCAGGCAGGCAGACAGACACAGAGGCAGTTGCTGTGGGTACGAAGATAGATGATAGATAGATAGATAGATAGATAGATAGATAGATAGATAGATAGATAGATAGATAGATAGACAGATAGATAGATAGATGATAGACAGACAGAGAGACAGACAAAGAAACATACAGACAGGCAGGCAGGCAGACAGACACAGAGGCAGTTGCTGTGGGTACGAAGATAGATGATAGATAGATAGATAGATAGATAGATAGATAGATAGATAGATAGATAGGTAGGTAGGTAGGTAGGTAGATAGATGATAGACAGACATACAGACAGACAGACAAACAGATAGATAGATGTTAGATGATAGATGGATTGATAGAGATGATAGATAGATAGATAGATAGATAGATAGATAGATAGATAGATAGATAGATAGATAGATGATAGACAGACAGAGAGACAGGCAGGCAGGCAGGCAGGCAGATCCTGTGGTTTCGTAGATAGATAGATAGATAGACAGACAGACAGACAGACAGACAGACAGATAGATAGATAGATGTTAGATGATAGATGGATTGATAGAGATGATAGATAGATAGATAGATAGATAGATAGATAGATAGATAGATAGATTGATCGATCGATCGATCGATCGATCGATCGATAGATAGATAGATAGATAGATAGATAGATAGATAGATAGATAGATAGATAGATGATAGACAGACAGAGAGACAGGCAGGCAGGCAGGCAGGCAGGCAGACAGACACAGAGGCAGTTGCTGTGGGTACGAAGATAGATGATAGATAGATAGATAGATAGATAGATAGATAGATAGATAGATAGATAGATAGATAGATAGATAGATAGATAGATAGATAGATGATAGACAGAAAGAGAGACAGGCAGGCAGGCAGGCAGGCAGGCAGACAGACACAGAGGCAGTTGCTGTGGGTACGAAGATAGATGATAGATAGATAGATAGAAAGACAGACAGACAGACAGACAGACAGACAGACAGACAGGCAGGCAGATCCTGTGGTTTCGTAGATAGATAGATAGATAGACAGACAGACAGACAGACAGACAGATAGATAGATAGATGTTAGATGATAGATGGATTGATAGAGATCATAGATAGATAGATAGATCGATCGATCGATCGATCGATCGATAGATTGATAGATAGATAGATAGATAGATAGATAGATAGATAAATAGATGATAGACAGACAGAGAGACAGGCAGGCAGGCAGGCAGGCAGACAGACACAGAGGCAGTTGCTGTGGGTACGAAGATAGATGATAGATAGATAGATAGATAGATAGATAGATAGATAGATAGATAGATAGATAGATAGATAGATAGATAGATAGATAGATAGATAGATAGATGATAGACAGACAGAGAGACAGACAAAGAAACATACAGACAGGCAGGCAGGCAGACAGACACAGAGGCAGTTGCTGTGGGTACGAAGATAGATGATAGATAGATAGATAGATAGATAGATAGATAGATAGATAGATAGATAGATAGATAGATAGATAGATAGATAGATAGGTAGATAGGTAGGTAGGTAGGTAGGTAGATAGATAGATAGATAGATAGATAGATAGATAGATAGATAGATAGATAGATAGATAGATAGATAGATGATAGACAGACATACAGACAGACAGACA
>JAXLNS010000045.1:395000-397500 GCA_037215915.1 Pantherophis vulpinus | reverse complement strand
ATAGATAGATAGATAGATAGATAGATAGATAGATAGATAGATAGATAGATAGATAGATAGATAGATGATAGATAGATAGATAGATAGATAGATAGATAGATAGATAGATAGATAGATAGATAGATAGATGATAGACAGACAGAGAGACAGGCAGGCAGGCTGGCAGGCGGACACACACAGAGGCAGTTGCTTTGGGTACGAAGATAGATGATAGATAGATAGATAGATAGATAGATAGATAGATAGATAGATAGATAGATAGATAGATAGATAGATAGATAGATAGATAGGTAGGTAGGTAGGTAGATAGATAGATAGGTAGATAGACAGACATACAGACAGACAGACAGACAGACAGGCAGGCAGATCCTGTGGTTTCGTAGATAGATAGATAGATAGACAGACAGACAGACAGATTGATAGATAGATGTTAGATGATAGATGGATTGATAGAGATGATAGATAGATCGATCGATCGATCGATCGATCGATCGATAGATAGATAGATAGATAGATAGATAGATAGATAGATAGATAGATAGATAGATAGATGATAGACAGACAGAGAGACAGGCAGGCAGGCAGGCAGGCAGGCAGACAGACACAGAGGCAGTTGCTGTGGGTACGAAGATAGATGATAGATAGATAGATAGATAGATAGATAGATAGATAGATAGATAGATAGATAGATAGATAGATAGATGATAGACAGACAGAGAGACAGACAAAGAAACATACAGACAGGAAGGCAGGCAGACAGACACAGAGGCAGTTGCTGTGGGTACGAAGATAGATGATAGATAGATAGATAATAGATAGATAGATAGATAGATAGATAGATAGATGATAGACAGACAGAGAGACAGACAAAGAGACATACAGACAGGCAGGCAGGCAGACAGACACAGAGGCAGTTGCTGTGGGTACGAAGATAGATGATAAATAGATAGATAGATAGATAGATAGATAGATAGATAGATAGATAGATAGATAGATAGATAGATAGATAGATAGATGATAGACAGACAGAGAGACAGGCAGGCAGGCTGGCAGGCAGACACACACAGAGGCAGTTGCTTTGGGTACGAAGATAGATGATAGATAGATAGATAGATAGATAGATAGATAGATAGATAGATAGATAGATAGATAGATAGATAGATAGATAGATGATAGACAGAAAGAGAGACAGGCAGGCAGGCAGGCAGGCAGGCAGACAGACACAGAGGCAGTTGCTGTGGGTACGAAGATAGATGATAGATAGATAGATAGATAGATAGATAGATAGATAGATAGATAGATAGATAGATAGATAGATAGATAGATGATAGACAGACAGAGAGACAGGCAGGCAGGCTGGCAGGCGGACACACACAGAGGCAGTTGCTTTGGGTACGAAGATAGATGATAGATAGATAGATAGATAGATAGATAGATAGATAGATAGATAGATAGGTAGGTAGGTAGGTAGGTAGGTAGGTAGGTAGGTAGGTAGGTAGGTAGATAGATAGATAGATAGATAGATAGATAGATAGATAGATAGATAGATAGATAGATAGATAGATGATAGATAGATAGATAGATAGATAGATAGATGATAGACAGACATACAGACAGACAGACAGACAGATAGATAGATGTTAGATGATAGATGGATTGATAGAGATGATAGATAGATAGATAGATAGATAGATAGATAGATAGATAGATAGATAGATAGATAGATAGATGATAGACAGACAGAGAGACATGCAGGCAGGCAGGCAGGCAGATCCTGTGGTTTCGTAGATAGATAGATAGATAGACAGACAGACAGACAGACAGATAGATAGATAGATGTTAGATGATAGATGGATTGATAGAGATGATAGATAGATAGATAGATAGATAGATAGATAGATAGATAGATAGATAGATAGATAGATAGATGATAGACAGACAGAGAGACAGGCAGGCAGGCAGGCAGGCAGGCAGACAGACACAGAGGCAGTTGCTGTGGGTACGAAGATAGATGATAGATAGATAGATAGATAGATAGATAGATAGATAGATAGATAGATAGATAGATAGATAGATAGATAGATGATAGACAGACAGAGAGACAGACAAAGAGACATACAGACAGGCAGGCAGGCAGACAGACACAGAGGCAGTTGCTGTGGGTACGAAGATAGATGATAGATAGATAGATGATAGATAGATAGATAGATAGATAGATAGATAGATAGATAGATAGATAGATAGATGATAGACAGACAGAGAGACAGGCAGGCAGGCTGGCAGGCGGACACACACAGAGGCAGTTGCTTTGGGTACGAAGATAGATGATAGATAGATAGATAGATAGATAGATAGATAGATAGATAGATAGATAGATAGATAGATAGATAGATAGATGATAGACAGACATACAGACAGACAGACAGACAGGCAGGCAGATCCTGTGGTTTCGTAGATAGATAGATAGATAGACAGACAGACAGACAGACAGACAGATAGA
>JAXLNS010000045.1:372500-382500 GCA_037215915.1 Pantherophis vulpinus | reverse complement strand
TGATAGATGGATTGATAGAGATGATAGATAGATAGATAGATAGATAGATAGATAGATAGATAGATAGATAGATAGATAGATAGATAGATGATAGACAGACAGAGAGACAGGCAGGCAGGCAGGCAGGCAGACAGACACAGAGGCAGTTGCTGTGGGTACGAAAATAGATGATAGATAGATAGATAGATAGATAGATAGATAGATAGATAGATAGATAGATAGATAGATAGATAGATAGATGATAGACAGACAGAGAGACAGACAGAGAGACAGACAGGCAGGCAGGCAGACAGACACAGAGGCAATTGCTGTGGGTACGAAGATAGATGATAGATAGATAGATAGATAGATAGATAGATAGATGATAGATAGATAGATAGATAGATAGATAGATAGATAGATAGATAGATAGATGATAGACAGACAGAGAGACAGGCAGGCAGGCTGGCAGGCAGACACACACAGAGGCAGTTGCTTTGGGTACGAAGATAGATGATAGATAGATAGATAGATAGATAGATAGATAGATAGATAGATAGATAGATAGATAGATAGATAGATAGATAGATAGATGATAGACAGAAAGAGAGACAGGCAGGCAGGCAGGCAGGCAGACAGACACAGAGGCAGTTGCTGTGGGTACGAAGATAGATGATAAATAGATAGATAGATAGATAGATAGATAGATAGATAGATAGATAGATAGATAGATAGATAGATAGATAGATAGATGATAGACAGACAGAGAGACAGGCAGGCAGGCTGGCACGCGGACACACACAGAGGCAGTTGCTTTGGGTACGAAGATAGATGATAGATAGATAGATAGATAGATAGATAGATAGATAGATAGATAGATAGATAGATAGATAGATAGATAGATAGATAGACAGACATACAGACAGACAGACAGACAGACAGACAGACAGGCAGGCAGATCCTGTGGTTTCGTAGATAGATAGATAGATAGACAGACAGACAGGCAGGCAGGCAGACAGCCACACAGGCAGTTGCTGTGGTTACGAAGATAGATGATAGATAGATAGATAGATAGATAGATAGATAGATAGATAGATAGATAGATAGATAGATAGATAGATAGATAGATAGATAGATAGATAGATAGATGATAGACAGACAGAGAGACAGGCAGGCAGGCAGGAAGACAGCCACACAGGCAGTTGCTGTGGGTACGAAGATAGATGATAGATAGATAGATAGATAGATAGATAGATAGATAGATAGATAGATAGATAGATAGATAGATAGATAGATAGATAGATAGATGATAGACAGAAAGAGAGACAGGCAGGCAGGCAGGCAGGCAGGCAGGCAGACACAGAGGCAGTTGCTTTGGGTACGAAGATAGATGATAGATAGATAGATAGATAGATAGATAGATAGATAGACAGACAGACAGACAGACAGACAGACAGACAGGCAGGCAGATCCTGTGGTTTCGTAGATAGATAGATAGATAGACAGACAGACAGACAGACAGATAGATAGATAGATGTTAGATGATAGATGGATTGATAGAGATGATAGATAGATAGATAGATCGATCGATCGATCGATAGATAGATAGATAGATAGATAGATAGATAGATAGATAGATAGATAGATAGATAGATGATAGACAGACAGAGAGACAGACAGACAGGCAGGCAGGCAGACAGCCACACAGGCAGTTGCTGTGGGTACGAAGATAGATGATAGATAGATAGATAGATAGATAGATAGATAGATAGATAGATAGATAGATAGATAGATAGATAGATAGATAGATAGATAGATAGATAGATAGATAGATAGATAGATAGATGATAGACAGACATACAGACAGACAGACAGACAGGCAGGCAGATCCTGTGGTTTCGTAGATAGATAGATAGACAGACAGACAGACAGACAGACAGACAGATAGATAGATGTTAGATGATAGATAGATAGATAGATAGATAGATAGATAGATAGATAGATAGATAGATAGATAGATAGATGATAGACAGACAGAGAGACAGACAGAGAGACAGACAGGCAGGCCGATCCTGTGGTTTCGTAGATAGATAGATAGATAGAGAGATAGATAGATAGATAGATAGATAGATAGATAGATAGATAGATAGATAGATAGATAGATAGATAGATGATAGACAGACAGAGAGACAGGCAGGCAGGCAGGCAGGCAGGCAGACAGACACAGAGGCAGTTGCTGTGGGTACGAAGATAGATGATAGATAGATAGATAGATAGATAGATAGATAGATAGATAGATAGATAGATAGATAGATAGATAGATAGATAGATAGATAGATAGATAGATAGATAGATAGATAGATAGATAGATAGATAGATAGATAGATAGATAGATAGATAGATAGATGATAGACAGACAGAGAGACAGACAAAGAAACATACAGACAGGCAGGCAGGCAGACAGACACAGAGGCAGTTGCTGTGGGTACGAAGATAGATGATAGATAGATAGATAATAGATAGATAGATAGATAGATAGATAGATAGATAGATAGATAGATAGATAGATAGATAGATGATAGACAGACAGAGAGACAGACAAAGAGACATACAGACAGGCAGGCAGGCAGACAGACACAGAGGCAGTTGCTGTGGGTACGAAGATAGATGATAAATAGATAGATAGATAGATAGATAGATAGATAGATAGATAGATAGATAGATAGATAGATAGATAGATGATAGACAGACAGAGAGACAGACAGAGAGACAGACAGGCAGGCAGGCAGACAGACACAGAGGCAATTGCTGTGGGTACGAAGATAGATGATAGATAGATAGATAGATAGATAGATAGATAGATAGATAGATAGATAGATAGATAGATAGATAGATAGATAGATAGATGATAGACAGGCAGAGAGACAGGCAGGCAGGCTGGCAGGCGGACACACACAGAGGCAGTTGCTTTGGGTACGAAGATAGATGATAGATAGATAGATAGATAGATAGATAGGTAGGTAGGTAGGTAGGTAGGTAGGTAGATAGATAGATAGATAGATAGATAGATAGATAGATAGATAGATAGATAGATAGATAGATAGATAGATAGATAGATGATAGAAAGACAGACAGACAGACAGACAGACAGACAGACAGGCAGGCAGATCCTGTGGTTTCGTAGATAGATAGATAGATAGACAGACAGACAGACAGACAGACAGACAGATAGATAGATGTTAGATGATAGATGGATTGATAGAGATGATAGATAGATAGATAGATAGATAGATAGATAGATAGATAGATAGATAGATAGATGATAGACAGACAGAGAGACAGGCAGGCAGGCAGGCAGGCAGACAGACACAGAGGCAGTTGCTGTGGGTACGAAAATAGATGATAGATAGATAGATAGATAGATAGATAGATAGATAGATAGATAGATAGATAGATAGATAGATAGATAGATAGATAGATGATAGACAGACAGAGAGACAGACAGAGAGACAGACAGGCAGGCAGGCAGACAGACACAGAGGCAATTGCTGTGGGTACGAAGATAGATGATAGATAGATAGATAGATAGATAGATAGATAGATAGATAGATAGATAGATAGATAGATAGATAGATAGATAGATAGATAGATGATAGACAGACAGAGAGACAGGCAGGCAGGCTGGCAGGCAGACACACACAGAGGCAGTTGCTTTGGGTACGAAGATAGATGATAGATAGATAGATAGATAGATAGATAGATAGATAGATAGATAGATAGATAGATAGATAGATAGATAGATAGATGATAGACAGAAAGAGAGACAGGCAGGCAGGCAGGCAGGCAGACAGACACAGAGGCAGTTGCTGTGGGTACGAAGATAGATGATAAATAGATAGATAGATAGATAGATAGATAGATAGATAGATAGATAGATAGATAGATAGATAGATAGATAGATAGATAGATAGATGATAGACAGACAGAGAGACAGGCAGGCAGGCTGGCACGCGGACACACACAGAGGCAGTTGCTTTGGGTACGAAGATAGATGATAGATAGATAGATAGATAGATAGATAGATAGATAGATAGATAGATAGATAGATAGATAGATAGATAGATAGATAGATAGATAGACAGACATACAGACAGACAGACAGACAGACAGACAGGCAGGCAGATCCTGTGGTTTCGTAGATAGATAGATAGATAGACAGACAGACAGGCAGGCAGGCAGACAGCCACACAGGCAGTTGCTGTGGTTACGAAGATAGATGATAGATAGATAGATAGATAGATAGATAGATAGATAGATAGATAGATAGATAGATAGATAGATAGATAGATAGATAGATAGATAGATAGATGATAGACAGACAGAGAGACAGGCAGGCAGGCAGGAAGACAGCCACACAGGCAGTTGCTGTGGGTACGAAGATAGATGATAGATAGATAGATAGATAGATAGATAGATAGATAGATAGATAGATAGATAGATAGATAGATAGATAGATAGATAGATAGATAGATAGATGATAGACAGAAAGAGAGACAGGCAGGCAGGCAGGCAGGCAGGCAGGCAGACACAGAGGCAGTTGCTTTGGGTACGAAGATAGATGATAGATAGATAGATAGATAGATAGATAGATAGACAGACAGACAGACAGACAGACAGACAGACAGGCAGGCAGATCCTGTGGTTTCGTAGATAGATAGATAGATAGACAGACAGACAGACAGACAGATAGATAGATAGATGTTAGATGATAGATCGATCGATAGATAGATAGATAGATAGATAGATAGATAGATAGATAGATAGATAGATAGATGATAGACAGACAGAGAGACAGACAGACAGGCAGGCAGGCAGACAGCCACACAGGCAGTTGCTGTGGGTACGAAGATAGATGATAGATAGATAGATAGATAGATAGATAGATAGATAGATAGATAGATAGATAGATAGATAGATAGATAGATAGATAGATGATAGACAGACAGAGAGACAGACAGACAGGCAGGCAGGCAGACAGACACAGAGGCAGTTGCTGTGGGTACGAAGATAGATGATAGATGATAGATAGATAGATAGATAGATAGATAGATAGATAGATAGATGATAGATAGATAGATAGATAGATAGATAGATAGATAGATAGATAGATAGATAGATAGATAGATAGATGATAGACAGAAAGAGAGACAGGCAGGCAGGCAGGCAGGCAGGCAGACAGACACAGAGGCAATTGCTGTGGGTACGAAGATAGATGATAGATAGATAGATAGATAGATAGATAGATAGATAGATAGATAGATAGATAGATAGATAGATAGATAGATAGATGATAGACAGACAGAGAGACAGGCAGGCAGGCAGGCAGGCAGGCAGGCAGGCAGACAGACAGACACAGAGGCAGTTGCTGTGTGTAGGAAGATAGATGATAGATAGATAGATAGATAGATAGATAGATAGATAGATAGATAGATAGATAGATAGATGATAGACAGACAGAGAGACAGACAAAGAAACAGACAGGCAGGCAGGCAGACAGACACAGAGGCAGTTGCTGTGGGTACGAAGATAGATGATAGATAGATAGATAATAGATAGATAGATAGATAGATAGATAGATAGATAGATAGATAGATAGATAGATAGATAGATGATAGACAGACAGAGAGACAGACAAAGAGACATACAGACAGGCAGGCAGGCAGATAGACACAGAGGCAGTTGCTGTGGGTACAAAGATAGATGATAAATAGATAGATAGATAGATAGATAGATAGATAGATAGATAGATAGATAGATAGATAGATGATAGACAGAAAGAGAGACAGGCAGGCAGGCAGGCAGGCAGGCAGGCAGGCAGGCAGACAGACACAGAGGCAGTTGCTGTGGGTACGAAGATAGATGATAAATAGATAGATAGATAGATAGATAGATAGATAGATAGATAGATAGATAGATAGATAGATGATAGACAGACAGAGAGACAGGCAGGCAGGCTGGCAGGCGGACACACACAGAGGCAGTTGCTTTGGGTACGAAGATAGATGATAGATAGATAGATAGATAGATAGATAGATAGATAGATAGATAGATAGATAGATAGATAGATAGATAGATAGATAGATAGATAGACAGACAGACAGACATACAGACAGACAGACAGGCAGGCAGATCCTGTGGTTTCGTAGATAGATAGATAGATAGACAGACAGACAGACAGACAGACAGATAGATAGATAGATGTTAGATGATAGATGGATTGATAGAGATGATAGATAGATAGATAGATAGATAGATAGATAGATAGATAGATAGATAGATAGATAGATAGATAGATAGATCGATCGATCGATAGATAGATAGATAGATAGATAGATAGATAGATAGATAGATAGATAGATAGATAGATAGATAGATGATAGACAGACAGAGAGACAGACAGACAGGCAGGCAGGCAGACAGCCACACAGGCAGTTGCTGTGGGTACGAAGATAGATGATAGATAGATAGATAGATAGATAGATAGATAGATAGATAGATAGATAGATAGATAGATAGATAGATAGATAGATGGATGGATGGATAGATAGATAGATGATAGATAGATAGATAGATAGATAGATAGATAGATAGATAGATGATAGACAGAAAGAGAGACAGGCAGGCAGGCAGGCAGGCAGGCAGACAGACACAGAGGCAGTTGCTGTTGGTACGAAGATAGATGATAGATAGATAGATAGATAGATAGATAGATAGATAGATAGATAGATAGATAGATAGATAGATGATAGACAGAAAGAGAGACAGGCAGGCAGGCAGGCAGGCAGACAGACACAGAGGCAGTTGCTGTGGGTACGAAGATAGATGATAAATAGATAGATAGATAGATAGATAGATAGATAGATAGATAGATAGATAGATAGATGATAGACAGACAGAGAGACAGGCAGGCAGGCTGGCACGCGGACACACACAGAGGCAGTTGCTTTGGGTACGAAGATAGATGATAGATAGATAGATAGATAGATAGATAGATAGATAGATAGATAGATAGATAGATAGATAGATAGATAGATAGATAGATAGATAGACAGACATACAGACAGACAGACAGACAGACAGACAGGCAGGCAGATCCTGTGGTTTCGTAGATAGATAGATAGATAGACAGACAGACAGGCAGGCAGGCAGACAGCCACACAGGCAGTTGCTGTGGTTACGAAGATAGATGATAGATAGATAGATAGATAGATAGATAGATAGATAGATAGATAGATAGATAGATAGATAGATAGATAGATAGATAGATAGATAGATGATAGACAGACAGAGAGACAGGCAGGCAGGCAGGAAGACAGCCACACAGGCAGTTGCTGTGGGTACGAAGATAGATGATAGATAGATAGATAGATAGATAGATAGATAGATAGATAGATAGATAGATAGATAGATAGATAGATAGATAGATAGATAGATAGATGATAGACAGAAAGAGAGACAGGCAGGCAGGCAGGCAGGCAGGCAGGCAGACACAGAGGCAGTTGCTTTGGGTACGAAGATAGATGATAGATAGATAGATAGATAGATAGATAGATAGACAGACAGACAGACAGACAGACAGACAGGCAGGCAGATCCTGTGGTTTCGTAGATAGATAGATAGATAGACAGACAGACAGACAGACAGATAGATAGATAGATGTTAGATGATAGATCGATCGATCGATAGATAGATAGATAGATAGATAGATAGATAGATAGATAGATAGATGATAGACAGACAGAGAGACAGACAGACAGGCAGGCAGGCAGACAGCCACACAGGCAGTTGCTGTGGGTACGAAGATAGATGATAGATAGATAGATAGATAGATAGATAGATAGATAGATAGATAGATAGATAGATAGATAGATAGATAGATAGATAGATAGATAGATAGATAGATGATAGACAGACAGAGAGACAGGCAGGCAGGCAGGCAGGCAGGCAGGCAGGCAGACAGACAGACACAGAGGCAGTTGCTGTGTGTAGGAAGATAGATGATAGATAGATAGATAGATAGATAGATAGATAGATAGATAGATAGATAGATAGATAGATAGATGATAGACAGACAGAGAGACAGACAAAGAAACAGACAGGCAGGCAGGCAGACAGACACAGAGGCAGTTGCTGTGGGTACGAAGATAGATGATAGATAGATAGATAATAGATAGATAGATAGATAGATAGATAGATAGATAGATAGATAGATAGATAGATAGATAGATGATAGACAGACAGAGAGACAGACAAAGAGACATACAGACAGGCAGGCAGGCAGATAGACACAGAGGCAGTTGCTGTGGGTACAAAGATAGATGATAAATAGATAGATAGATAGATAGATAGATAGATAGATAGATAGATAGATAGATAGATAGATAGATAGATAGATGATAGACAGAAAGAGAGACAGGCAGGCAGGCAGGCAGGCAGGCAGGCAGGCAGGCAGACAGACACAGAGGCAGTTGCTGTGGGTACGAAGATAGATGATAAATAGATAGATAGATAGATAGATAGATAGATAGATAGATAGATAGATAGATAGATAGATAGATGATAGACAGACAGAGAGACAGGCAGGCAGGCTGGCAGGCGGACACACACAGAGGCAGTTGCTTTGGGTACGAAGATAGATGATAGATAGATAGATAGATAGATAGATAGATAGATAGATAGACAGACAGACAGACATACAGACAGACAGACAGGCAGGCAGATCCTGTGGTTTCGTAGATAGATAGATAGATAGACAGACAGACAGACAGACAGACAGATAGATAGATAGATGTTAGATGATAGATGGATTGATAGAGATGATAGATAGATAGATAGATAGATAGATAGATAGATAGATAGATAGATAGATAGATAGATAGATAGATAGATCGATCGATCGATCGATCGATCGATAGATAGATAGATAGATAGATAGATAGATAGATAGATAGATAGATAGATGATAGACAGACAGAGAGACAGACAGACAGGCAGGCAGGCAGACAGCCACACAGGCAGTTGCTGTGGGTACGAAGATAGATGATAGATAGATAGATAGATAGATAGATAGATAGATAGATAGATAGATAGATAGATAGATAGATAGATAGATGATAGATAGATAGATAGATAGATAGATAGATAGATAGATAGATGATAGACAGAAAGAGAGACAGGCAGGCAGGCAGGCAGGCAGGCAGACAGACACAGAGGCAGTTGCTGTGGGTACGAAGATAGATGATAGATAGATAGATAGATAGATAGATAGATAGATAGATAGATAGATAGATAGATAGATAGATAGATAGATAGATAGATGATTGACAGACAGAGAGACAGACAGACAGGCAGGCAGGCAGACAGCCACACAGGCAGTTGCTGTGGGTACGAAGATAGATGATAGATAGATAGATAGATAGATAGATAGATAGATAGATAGATAGATAGATAGATAGATAGATAGATAGATAGATAGATGATAGACAGACAGAGAGACAGACAGACAGGCAGGCAGGCAGACAGACACAGAGGCAGTTGCTGTGGGTACGAAGATAGATGATAGATAGATAGATAGATAGATAGATAGATAGATAGATAGATAGATAGATAGATAGATAGATATCTAGATAGATAGATAGATAGATAGATGATAGACAGAAAGAGAGACAGGCAGGCAGGCAGGCAGGCAGACAGACACAGAGGCAGTTGCTGTGGGTACGAAGATAGATGATAGATAGATAGATAGATAGATAGATAGATAGATAGATAGATAGATAGATAGATAGATAGATAGATAGATAGATAGATAGATAGATGATAGACAGATAGAGAGACAGGCAGGCAGGCAGGCAGGCAGGCAGACAGACAGACACAGAGGCAGTTGCTGTGTGTAGGAAGATAGATGGTAGATAGATGATAGATAGATAGATAGATAGATAGATAGATAGATAGATAGATAGAT
>JAXLNS010000045.1:362500-367500 GCA_037215915.1 Pantherophis vulpinus | reverse complement strand
TGATAGACAGACAGAGAGACAGACAGACAGGCAGGCAGGCAGACAGCCACACAGGCAGTTGCTGTGGGTACGAAGATAGATGATAGATAGATAGATAGATAGATAGATAGATAGATAGATAGATAGATAGATAGATAGATAGATAGATAGATAGATGATAGATAGATAGATAGATAGATAGATAGATAGATAGATAGATGATAGACAGAAAGAGAGACAGGCAGGCAGGCAGGCAGGCAGGCAGACAGACACAGAGGCAGTTGCTGTGGGTACGAAGATAGATGATAGATAGATAGATAGATAGATAGATAGATAGATAGATAGATAGATAGATAGATAGATGATTGACAGACAGAGAGACAGACAGACAGGCAGGCAGGCAGACAGCCACACAGGCAGTTGCTGTGGGTACGAAGATAGATGATAGATAGATAGATAGATAGATAGATAGATAGATAGATAGATAGATAGATAGATAGATAGATAGATAGATAGATAGATAGATGATAGACAGACAGAGAGACAGACAGACAGGCAGGCAGGCAGACAGACACAGAGGCAGTTGCTGTGGGTACGAAGATAGATGATAGATAGATAGATAGATAGATAGATAGATAGATAGATAGATAGATAGATAGATAGATAGATAGATAGATAGATAGATAGATAGATAGATAGATAGATAGATAGATAGATAGATATCTAGATAGATAGATAGATAGATAGATGATAGACAGAAAGAGAGACAGGCAGGCAGGCAGGCAGGCAGACAGACACAGAGGCAGTTGCTGTGGGTACGAAGATAGATGATAGATAGATAGATAGATAGATAGATAGATAGATAGATAGATAGATAGATAGATAGATAGATAGATAGATAGATAGATAGATGATAGACAGATAGAGAGACAGGCAGGCAGGCAGGCAGGCAGGCAGACAGACAGACACAGAGGCAGTTGCTGTGTGTAGGAAGATAGATGATAGATAGATGATAGATAGATAGATAGATAGATAGATAGATAGATAGATAGATAGACAGACAGAGAGACAGACAGACAGGCAGGCAGGCAGACAGACACAGAGGCAGTTGCTGTGGGTACGAAGATAGATGATAGATAGATGATAGATAGATAGATAGATAGATAGATAGATAGATAGATAGATAGATAGATAGATAGATAGATGATAGACAGACAGACAGACAGACAGACAGACAGACATGCATGCAGATCCTGTGGTTTCGTAGATAGATAGATAGATAGACAGACAGACAGACAGACAGACAGACAGCTAGATAGATAGATGTTAGATGATAGATGGATTGATAGAGATGATAGATAGATAGATAGATAGATAGATAGATAGATAGATAGATAGATAGATAGATGATAGACAGACAGAGAGACAGACAGACAGGCAGGCAGGCAGACAGCCACACAGGCAGTTGCTGTGGGTACGAAGATAGATGATAGATAGATAGATAGATAGATAGATAGATAGATAGATAGATAGATAGATAGATAGATAGATAGATAGATAGATAGATAGATGATAGACAGACATACAGACAGACATACAGACAGGCAGATCCTGTTTTTTCATAGATAGATAGATAGATAGACAGACAGACAGACAGACAGACAGACAGACAGACAGGCAGGCAGGCAGACAGACACAGAGGCAGTTGCTGTGGGTACGAAGATAGATGATAGATAGATAGATAGATAGATAGATAGATAGATAGATAGATAGATAGATAGATAGATAGATAGATAGATAGATAGATAGATAGATAGATAGACAGACAGACAGACAGACAGACAGACAGACAGACAGACAGACAGGCAGGCAGGCAGATCCTGTGGTTTCGTAGATAGATAGATAGATAGACAGACAGACAGACAGACAGACAGATAGATAGATAGATGTTAGATGATAGATGGATTGATAGAGATGATAGATAGATAGATAGATAGATAGATAGATAGATAGATAGATAGATAGATAGATCGATCGATCGATCGATCGATCGATAGATAGATAGATAGATAGATAGATAGATAGATAGATAGATAGATAGATGATAGACAGACAGAGAGACAGACAGACAGGCAGGCAGGCAGACAGCCACACAGGCAGTTGCTGTGGGTACGAAGATAGATGATAGATAGATAGATAGATAGATAGATAGATAGATAGATAGATAGATAGATAGATAGATAGATAGATAGATAGATGATAGATAGATAGATAGATAGATAGATAGATAGATAGATAGATAGATGATAGACAGAAAGAGAGACAGGCAGGCAGGCAGGCAGGCAGGCAGACAGACACAGAGGCAGTTGCTGTGGGTACGAAGATAGATGATAGATAGATAGATAGATAGATAGATAGATAGATAGATAGATAGATAGATAGATAGATGATTGACAGACAGAGAGACAGACAGACAGGCAGGCAGGCAGACAGCCACACAGGCAGTTGCTGTGGGTACGAAGATAGATGATAGATAGATAGATAGATAGATAGATAGATAGATAGATAGATAGATAGATAGATAGATAGATAGATAGATAGATAGATGATAGACAGACAGAGAGACAGACAGACAGGCAGGCAGGCAGACAGACACAGAGGCAGTTGCTGTGGGTACGAAGATAGATGATAGATAGATAGATAGATAGATAGATAGATAGATAGATAGATAGATAGATAGATAGATAGATAGATAGATAGATAGATAGATAGATGATAGACAGAAAGAGAGACAGGCAGGCAGGCAGGCAGGCAGACAGACACAGAGGCAGTTGCTGTGGGTACGAAGATAGATGATAGATAGATAGATAGATAGATAGATAGATAGATAGATAGATAGATAGATAGATAGATAGATAGATGATAGACAGATAGAGAGACAGGCAGGCAGGCAGGCAGGCAGGCAGACAGACAGACACAGAGGCAGTTGCTGTGTGTAGGAAGATAGATGATAGATAGATAGATAGATAGATAGATAGATAGATAGATAGATAGATAGATAGATAGATAGATAGATAGATAGATGATAGACAGACAGAGAGACAGACAGACAGGCAGGCAGGCAGACAGACACAGAGGCAGTTGCTGTGGGTACGAAGATAGATGATAGATAGATAGATAATAGATAGATAGATAGATAGATAGATAGATAGATAGATAGATAGATAGATAGATGATAGACAGACAGAGAGACAGACAAAGAGACATACAGACAGGCAGGCAGGCAGATAGACACAGAGGCAGTTGCTGTGGGTACAAAGATAGATGATAAATAGATAGATAGATAGATAGATAGATAGATAGATAGATAGATAGATAGATAGATAGATAGATAGATAGATAGATAGATAGATAGATGATAGACAGAAAGAGAGACAGGCAGGCAGGCAGGCAGGCAGGCAAGCAGGCAGGCAGGCAGACAGACACAGAGGCAGTTGCTGTGGGTACGAAGATAGATGATAAATAGATAGATAGATAGATAGATAGATAGATAGATAGATAGATAGATAGATAGATAGATAGATAGATAGATGATAGACAGACAGAGAGACAGGCAGGCAGGCTGGCAGGCGGACACACACAGAGGCAGTTGCTTTGGGTACGAAGATAGATGATAGATAGATAGATAGATAGATAGATAGATAGATAGATAGATAGATAGATAGATAGATAGATAGATAGATAGACAGACAGACAGACAGACAGACAGACAGACAGGCAGGCAGATCCTGTGGTTTCGTAGATAGATAGATAGATAGACAGACAGACAGACAGACAGACAGATAGATAGATAGATGTTAGATGATAGATGGATTGATAGAGATGATAGATAGATAGATAGATAGATAGATAGATAGATAGATAGATAGATAGATAGATAGATAGATAGATAGATCGATCGATAGATAGATAGATAGATAGATAGATAGATAGATAGATAGATAGATAGATGATAGACAGACAGAGAGACAGACAGGCAGGCAGGCAGGCAGACAGCCACACAGGCAGTTGCTGTGGGTACGAAGATAGATGATAGATAGATAGATAGATAGATAGATAGATAGATAGATAGATAGATAGATAGATAGATAGATAGATAGATAGATAGATAGATGATAGATAGATAGATAGATAGATAGATAGATAGATAGATAGATAGATAGATAGATGATAGACAGAAAGAGAGACAGGCAGGCAGGCAGGCAGACAGACACAGAGGCAGTTGCTGTGGGTACGAAGATAGATGATAGATAGATAGATAGATAGATAGATAGATAGATAGATAGATAGATAGATAGATAGATAGATAGATGATTGACAGACAGAGAGACAGACAGACAGGCAGGCAGGCAGACAGCCACACAGGCAGTTGCTGTGGGTACGAAGATAGATGATAGATAGATAGATAGATAGATAGATAGATAGATAGATAGATAGATAGATAGATAGATAGATAGATAGATAGATAGATAGATAGATAGATAGATAGATGATAGACAGACAGAGAGACAGACAGACAGGCAGGCAGGCAGACAGACACAGAGGCAGTTGCTGTGGGTACGAAGATAGATGATAGATAGATAGATAGATAGATAGATAGATAGATAGATAGATAGATAGATAGATAGATAGATGATAGACAGAAAGAGAGACAGGCAGGCAGGCAGGCAGGCAGACAGACACAGAGGCAGTTGCTGTGGGTACGAAGATAGATGATAGATAGATAGATAGATAGATAGATAGATAGATAGATAGATAGATAGATAGATAGATAGATAGATAGATAGATAGATAGATAGATAGATGATAGACAGATAGAGAGACAGGCAGGCAGGCAGGCAGGCAGGCAGACAGACAGACACAGAGGCAGTTGCTGTGTGTAGGAAGATAGATGATAGATAGATAGATAGATAGATAGATAGATAGATAGATAGATAGATAGATAGATAGATAGATAGATA
>JAXLNS010000045.1:337500-357500 GCA_037215915.1 Pantherophis vulpinus | reverse complement strand
GCTGTGGGTACGAAGATAGATGATAGATAGATAGATAGATAGATAGATAGATAGATAGATAGATAGATAGATGATAGATAGATAGATAGATAGATAGATAGATAGATAGATAGATAGATAGATAGATGATTGACAGACAGAGAGACAGACAGACAGGCAGGCAGGCAGACAGCCACACAGGCAGTTGCTGTGGGTACGAAGATAGATGATAGATAGATAGATAGATAGATAGATAGATAGATAGATAGATAGATAGATAGATAGATAGATAGATAGATAGATGATAGACAGACAGAGAGACAGACAGACAGGCAGGCAGGGAGACAGACACAGAGGCAGTTGCTGTGGGTACGAAGATAGATGATAGATAGATAGATAGATAGATAGATAGATAGATAGATAGATAGATAGATAGATAGATAGATAGATAGATATCTAGATAGATAGATAGATAGATAGATGATAGACAGAAAGAGAGACAGGCAGGCAGGCAGGCAGGCAGACAGACACAGAGGCAGTTGCTGTGGGTACGAAGATAGATGATAGATAGATAGATAGATAGATAGATAGATAGATAGATAGATAGATAGATAGATAGATAGATGATAGACAGATAGAGAGACAGGCAGGCAGGCAGGCAGGCAGGCAGACAGACAGACACAGAGGCAGTTGCTGTGTGTAGGAAGATAGATGATAGATAGATAGATAGATAGATAGATAGATAGATAGATAGATAGATAGATAGATAGATAGATAGATAGATAGATAGATGATAGACAGACAGAGAGACAGACAGACAGGCAGGCAGGCAGACAGACACAGAGGCAGTTGCTGTGGGTACGAAGATAGATGATAGATAGATAGATAGATAGATAGATAGATAGATAGATAGATAGATAGATAGATAGATAGATAGATAGATGATAGACAGACAGACAGACAGACAGACAGACAGGCAGGCAGATCCTGTGGTTTCGTAGATAGATAGATAGACAGACAGACAGACAGACAGACAGACAGACAGCTAGATAGATAGATGTTAGATGATAGATGGATTGATAGAGATGATAGATAGATAGATAGATAGATAGATAGATAGATAGATAGATAGATAGATAGATAGATGATAGACAGACAGAGAGACAGACAGACAGGCAGGCAGGCAGACAGCCACACAGGCAGTTGCTGTGGGTACGAAGATAGATGATGATAGATAGATAGATAGATAGATAGATAGATAGATAGATAGATAGATAGATAGATAGATAGATGATAGACAGACATACAGACAGACATACAGACAGGCAGATC
The DNA here is from genome assembly GCA_037215915.1 of Pantherophis vulpinus. Taxonomy (NCBI): domain Eukaryota; kingdom Metazoa; phylum Chordata; class Lepidosauria; order Squamata; family Colubridae; genus Pantherophis; species Pantherophis vulpinus. The sequence goes on along the minus strand of JAXLNS010000045.1, from coordinate 356,189 downwards.
CTGTTTTTTCATAGATAGATAGATAGATAGACAGACAGACAGACAGACAGACAGACAGACAGACAGACAGACAGACAGACAGACAGATAGATAGATAGATAGATAGATAGATAGATAGATGATAGACAGACAGAGAGACAGACAGACAGGCAGGCAGGCAGACAGACACAGAGGCAGTTGCTGTGGGTACGAAGATAGATGATAGATAGATAGATAGATAGATAGATAGATAGATAGATAGATAGATAGATAGATAGATAGATAGATAGATAGATAGATAGATAGATGATAGACAGACATACAGACAGACATACAGACAGGCAGATCCTGTGGTTTCATAGATAGATAGATAGATAGACAGACAGACAGACAGACAGACAGACAGACAGACAGACAGACAGACAGACAGACAGACAGACAGATAGATAGATAGATAGATAGATAGATAGATAGATGATAGACAGACAGAGAGACAGACAGACAGGCAGGCAGGCAGACAGACACAGAGGCAGTTGCTGTGGGTACGAAGATAGATGATAGATAGATGATAGATAGATAGATAGATAGATAGATAGATAGATAGATAGATAGATAGATAGATAGATGATAGACAGATAGAGAGACAGGCAGGCAGGCAGGCAGGCAGGCAGACAGACAGACACAGAGGCAGTTGCTGTGTGTAGGAAGATAGATGATAGATAGATAGATAGATAGATAGATAGATAGATAGATAGATAGATAGATAGATAGATAGATAGATAGATAGATAGATAGATGATAGACAGACAGAGAGACAGACAGACAGGCAGGCAGGCAGACAGACACAGAGGCAGTTGCTGTGGGTACGAAGATAGATGATAGATAGATAGATAGATAGATAGATAGATAGATAGATAGATAGATAGATAGATAGATAGATAGATAGATAGATAGATGATAGACAGACAGACAGACAGACAGACAGACAGGCAGGCAGATCCTGTGGTTTCGTAGATAGATAGATAGACAGACAGACAGACAGACAGACAGACAGACAGACAGACAGACAGACAGACAGACAGATAGATAGATAGATAGATAGATAGATGATAGACAGACAGAGAGACAGACAGACAGGCAGGCAGGCAGACAGACACAGAGGCAGTTGCTGTGGGTACGAAGATAGATGATAGATAGATAGATAGATAGATAGATAGATAGATAGATAGATAGATAGATAGATAGATAGATAGATAGATAGATAGATAGATAGATAGATGATAGACAGAAAGAGAGACAGGCAGGCAGGCAGGCAGGCAGGCAGACAGACACAGAGGCAGTTGCTGTGGGTACGAAGATAGATGATAGATAGATAGATAGATAGATAGATAGATAGATAGATAGATAGATAGATAGATAGATAGATAGATAGATAGATGATAGACAGACAGAGAGACAGGCAGGCAGGCAGGCAGGCAGACAGACAGACACAGAGGCAGTTGCTGTGTGTAGGAAGATAGATGATAGATAGATAGATAGATAGATAGATAGATAGATAGATAGATAGATAGATAGATAGATAGATAGATAGATAGATAGATGATAGACAGACAGAGAGACAGACAAAGAAACATACAGGCAGGCAGGCAGACAGACACAGAGGCAGTTGCTGTGGGTACGAAGATAGATGATAGATAGATAGATAATAGATAGATAGATAGATAGATAGATAGATAGATAGATAGATAGATAGATGATAGACAGACAGAGAGACAGACAGACAGGCAGGCAGGCAGACAGCCACACAGGCAGTTGCTGTGGGTACGAAGATAGATGATAGATAGATAGATAGATAGATAGATAGATAGATAGATAGATAGATAGATAGATAGATAGATAGATAGATAGATAGATGATAGACAGACAGAGAGACAGACAGACAGGCAGGCAGGCAGACAGACACAGAGGCAGTTGCTGTGGGTACGAAGATAGATGATAGATAGATGATAGATAGATAGATAGATAGATAGATAGATAGATAGATAGATAGATAGATAGATAGATAGATGATAGACAGACAGAGAGACAGACAAAGAAACATACAGGCAGGCAGGCAGACAGACACAGAGGCAGTTGCTGTGGGTACGAAGATAGATGATAGATAGATAGATAATAGATAGATAGATAGATAGATAGATAGATAGATAGATAGATAGATAGATAGATAGATAGATGATAGACAGACAGAGAGACAGACAGACAGGCAGGCAGGCAGACAGCCACACAGGCAGTTGCTGTGGGTACGAAGAAAGATAGATAGATAGATAGATAGATAGATAGATAGATAGATAGATAGATAGATAGATAGATAGATAGATAGATAGATAGATGATAGACAGACAGAGAGACAGACAGACAGGCAGGCAGGCAGACAGACACAGAGGCAGTTGCTGTGGGTACGAAGATAGATGATAGATAGATGATAGATAGATAGATAGATAGATAGATAGATAGATAGATAGATAGATAGATGATAGACAGACAGACAGACAGACGGACAGACAGGCAGGCAGATCCTGTGGTTTCGTAGATAGATAGATAGATAGACAGACAGACAGACAGACAGACAGACAGCTAGATAGATAGATGTTAGATGATAGATGGATTGATAGAGATGATAGATAGATAGATAGATAGATAGATAGATAGATAGATAGATAGATAGATAGATAGATAGATGATAGACAGACAGAGAGACAGACAGACAGGCAGGCAGGCAGACAGCCACACAGGCAGTTGCTGTGGGTACGAAGATAGATGATAGATAGATAGATGATAGATAGATAGATAGATAGATAGATAGATAGATAGATAGATAGATAGATAGATAGATAGATGATAGACAGACATACAGACAGACATACAGACAGGCAGATCCTGTGGTTTCATAGATAGATAGATAGATAGACAGACAGACAGACAGACAGACAGACAGACAGACAGACAGACAGACAGACAGACAGATAGATAGATAGATAGATAGATAGATAGATAGATAGATGATAGACAGACAGAGAGACAGACAGACAGGCAGGCAGGCAGACAGACACAGAGGCAGTTGCTGTGGGTACGAAGATCGATGATAGATAGATAGATAGATAGATAGATAGATAGATAGATAGATAGATAGATAGATAGATAGATAGATAGATGATAGACAGAAAGAGAGACAGGCAGGCAGGCAGGCAGGCAGGCAGACAGACACAGAGGCAGTTGCTGTGGGTACGAAGATAGATGATAGATAGATAGATAGATAGATAGATAGATAGATAGATAGATAGATAGATAGATAGATAGATAGATGATAGACAGACAGAGAGACAGGCAGGCAGGCAGGCAGGCAGACAGACAGACACAGAGACAGTTGCTGTGTGTAGGAAGATAGATGATAGATAGATAGATAGATGATAGATAGATAGATAGATAGATAGATAGATAGATAGATAGATAGATAGATGATAGACAGACAGAGAGACAGACAAAGAAACATACAGGCAGGCAGGCAGACAGACACAGAGGCAGTTGCTGTGGGTACGAAGATAGATGATAGATAGATAGATAATAGATAGATAGATAGATAGATAGATAGATAGATAGATAGATAGATAGATAGATGATAGACAGACAGAGAGACAGACAGACAGGCAGGCAGGCAGACAGCCACACAGGCAGTTGCTGTGGGTACGAAGATAGATGATAGATAGATAGATAGATAGATAGATAGATAGATAGATAGATAGATAGATAGATAGATAGATAGATAGATAGATGATAGACAGACAGAGAGACAGACAGACAGGCAGGCAGGCAGACAGACACAGAGGCAGTTGCTGTGGGTACGAAGATAGATGATAGATAGATGATAGATAGATAGATAGATAGATAGATAGATAGATAGATAGATAGATAGATAGATGATAGACAGACAGACAGACAGACAGACAGACAGGCAGGCAGATCCTGTGGTTTCGTAGATAGATAGATAGATAGACAGACAGACAGACAGACAGACAGATAGATAGATAGATGTTAGATGATAGATGGATTGATAGAGATGATAGATAGATAGATAGATAGATAGATAGATAGATAGATAGATAGATAGATAGATAGATAGATAGATAGATGATAGACAGACAGAGAGACAGACAGACAGGCAGGCAGGCAGACAGCCACACAGGCAGTTGCTGTGGGTACGAAGATAGATGATAGATAGATAGATAGATAGATAGATAGATAGATAGATAGATAGATAGATAGATAGATAGATAGATAGATAGATAGATAGATGATAGACAGACATACAGACAGACATACAGACAGGCAGATCCTGTGGTTTCATAGATAGATAGATAGAGAGACAGACAGACAGACAGATAGATAGATAGATAGATAGATAGATGTTAGATGATAGATGGATTGATAGAGATGATAGATAGATAGATAGATAGATAGATAGATAGATAGATGATAGATAGATAGATAGATAGATAGATAGATAGATGATAGATAGATAGATAAATAGATAGATAGATAGATAGATAGATAGATAGATAGATAGATAGATGATAGACAGACAGAGAGACAGGCAGGCAGTGAGGCAGGCAGGCAGGCAGACACAGAGGCAGTTGCTGTGGGTACGAAGATAGATGATAGATAGATAGATAGATAGATAGATAGATAGATAGATAGATAGATAGATAGATAGATAGATAGATGATAGACAGACAGAGAGACAGACAAAGAGACATACAGACAGGCAGGCAGGCAGACAGACACAGAGGCAGTTGCTGTGGGTACGAAGATAGATGATAAATAGATAGATAGATAGATAGATAGATAGATAGATAGATAGATAGATAGATAGATAGATAGATAGATGATAGACAGACAGAGAGACAGACAGACAGTCAGGCAGGCAGACAGACAAAGAGGCAGTTGCTGTGGGTACGAAGATAGATGATAGATAGATAGATAGATAGATAGATAGATAGATAGATAGATAGATAGATAGATAGATAGATAGATAGATAGATAGATATGTCAGGGCATTTATTAATCCCATGTTTGGCTCTGGGACTAATTACCCTGGTTTAGAGGAGATGAATCGTGGCTTATTCCAAGTTGCAATAATCTGAAAAGAAACGCGAGGAAGGTTTCTAATAAAATTCATTTATTTGTTATAAAGAAAATAAAACACCTCACTAACTAAGAAAAGTTAATTGTTACATTTTTGAAAATAATTCTTGCCGGCTATGTCAGCCGGACCTTGGCAAGAGAACAAAGGAAAGGAGTGTGGGACTTCCGGTTTCCTTGTCTTCGGCGACGGCGGCGCCTTTTGAAGCTCCGCCAGCCCCGCCGCCTGTAGAGCCGCTTCGAGACGAAGAAGCGGCTCGAAACCTTCAAAATCCATAGGATTGAAGAAGTAGAGATCGCAGGGCACAGGTCGAGCCCCTGTAACCCCCCAGGGAAGTTTCTGGGGAGAGAACAGGCGTGGCTCCCTTCCAACCTGCTGAAACTCCGGGCGACGTGGGACGATTATAAAGAATTGCCTCCTAAAATGCTGAAAGCTAGAAAAGAATTTGGCTTTCTTGTCAAGGAATTGCAAAATTTACAGATACCTTTCCGGTGGGACGCACCAGTTGGCATAATTTTCAGATACAAGGGAGAAAGATACCGTTTGAATACCGTGGAGAAGGCACAGCACTTTTATACTACTATTCTTAAGGAAAGAACACCATCTCCACGTACATCTACAGTTTGGGAGATTAAAGAGAGTGAAGAGAAGCAACCTCAACGAGAATTGCAAGAACAGTCTAAGCAGGAATTAGAGGAAGTGCAAGGTGCAGAAGGAGGTTTTCTGGATGAGCCCTTGCTGGAATCTTCTCCAATCTTGGACTCGGTTTGGATGATTGAAGTTAAGGATCAACGTATAACTAGAGCTCAATCTAAGTTACTTAAACAAAAGCAACAACAACAACAGGAAAGACAAGACAAGGAGGCAGTTAAGAGTACTGCACAAGAGACTGGAGCTATGGGAGGAGCGAGATCGAAGCTTTCGGATGATCTTCAATTATTTTGCTCTTTGCTCCAGAAAGAGGGTGATGACGTTTAAGTGTTTATCTTGGAATGTTAATGGGTTGAATTCAGCACAGAAAAGGAAGAAATTATTTACATATTTGAAACAATTTAATAATGATATAATTTGTTTACAAGAAACGCATATCACAACTCAAGATCAAAAATATTTGATAAACTCCAAACTAGGAACACATTTTATATCTTCAAATTCGCAAAAAAAGAATGGTGTGGTTATTTATGTAAATAAAAAGTTAACAGCTAAAGTTATAGAAACAGATGAAGATGGTAGGTTTGTAGCAATTGAATTGCTTACAGCAAATGGCCAAATTCTTTTGATTGGAATTTATGCTCCCAATCAACAACAGGACTATTTCTACAAGATGTTACATACCAAAATATTGCAATGGGATTACAGATCTATTTTAATTATGGGAGACTGGAATGGAGTAATCGACTCTAAATTAGATAAAAAGAGTTTGGCAAAGTCTAGGATCAGATTACCACAGACCTTTTTTGACATGAAAGAAGATATGGAACTAAAAGATATTTGGAGAATACATAATTCAAAAGAATTGGACTACACTTTTTTTTCTGAGAGACACAGATCCTTCTCTAGGATTGACTTCATTTTGTTGACAGATGATTTACTTGTTAAGACAAAAAGAACAAAGATTTTTCCAAGAACTTTGACTGACCATAGCCCAGTATGGATAGAAATTGAGATGGATAAGTTTGAGAGACGTTCTTGGAGACTAAATGAGAATTTGTTTAGATATGAAAAAAATACAACAGAACTTAAAAAGCATTTGAAAGAATTTTTTGAAATAAATTTGAATAAAGGTACCCCAATTGAAATTGTGTGGGACGCAAGTAAAGCTTATATGAGAGGGGTACTTATCTACATGAATTCTAAACATAGACTGTTCCGACAAAAGAAAAGATCTGAACTGGAAATAGAAATAAAGAATAAAGAACAGTTACTTATTAAAAATCCAACAGATGAAAGAATACGCAGTGCTATAAAACTGTTGAAAGACCAATTTCAAATGCTTATGGCGGAACAAGTTGCAACAAACTTACAATATGCGAAGCATAACACATTTTGTAACGCTAATAAACCGGGCAGATGGTTGGCTTACACATTGAGGAAAAAACAAAGTATACGGACTATTGATAGTATTGATATTGGAGGGAAAGAAATTTTTCAACAAAAATTAATTAAAGAAGCTTTTGTGGACTATTATACTAAATTATATGCTAAAGAGGAGGTGCAGAATGGACTTATAGAAAAATATTTAAACGATAAAAGAGTTACAAAAATTACTGATCAACAAAAGGAAAGAATGAATTATCCTATAACAGAGGAGGAGATAATAGTAGCAATTAAACAGTTAAAAACAGCCAAAGCTCCTGGCACGGATGGTTTGACCGCAGTGTATTACAAAACTTTGCAAGTTGAAATGGTGGAACAACTTAGAGATTTATTTTGCAATATTCAGCAAGGGGGTAAAATACCCCCATCGTGGACAACAGCTCACATATCTTTGATACCAAAAGAACAAATTGGTCCTAAAAAACCAGAGAACTATAGACCAATATCTCTTTTGAATACAGATTATAAAATCTTTGCGAAAGTACTAGCCAACAGGTTGATGCCAGTAATTCAAAAGGTGATTCATGATGATCAAGCGGGATTTATCGAGGGCAGATACATGAAGGACAATGTAAGGCAAGTAATAGATTTATTGGAATATCTTGAGAAGAATAAACAGATTCCTGCAGTGCTGGTCTTCTTGGACGCAGAGAAGGCCTTTGATAGAGTGGATTGGAATTTTCTACTAAAGACTTTAAAAAAGATGGACTTTGGGGATCAATTTATACAGGCGATTTCAGCAATTTATCAAGAGCAAAAGGCACAGATCATTATTAATGGAAGTCTGACAACAGAGTTTAAAATTGAAAAAGGAACAAGACAGGGATGTCCGTTGTCCCCACTTTTATTTATTTTAACACTAGAAATCTTGCTAAATACAATACGGGACTCTAATATCTTGAAAGGTATAAAGATTAGGCAAGAGGATTACAGAATAAAGGCATTTGCAGATGATCTGGTTGTTACCCTATCACAACCAATGGAATCAATAATCTTGATGAAGGACATTATACAAGACTATGGTAAAGTTTCAGGTTTTAGACTGAATCCAAAAAAGACTAAAATGATAGCTAAAAACATGACACAAGATCGTAAACATGAGCTTGAAAGGAGGGCAGGTTTTGAGACTGTACCTAAGGTAAAATATCTAGGAGTTCAGGTTGCAGAATTAAACATGAAATTGTTTCAAAATAATTATGAGGTGTTGTGGCGAGAGGTGCAGAAAGATATGGAGACTTGGAAAAAACTGCAGCTGTCTCTACTTGGAAGAATAGCAGCAGTTAAGATGAATATTTTGCCAAGATTTCTTTTTTTGTTTCAAATGATTCCGGTGCTTAAAAGTGATAAACAATTGAAAGTTTGGCAATCTGGAGTGAATAAGTTTGTCTGGAACGAGAAGAAGCCGAGAGTGAAATTGAAAATTATGCAAGATGTTCCAGAAAGAGGAGGTCTTAAACTTCCAAACCTACAGCTATATTATGATGCAGCAGCTTTAACTTTAACAAGTGATTGGTTTGGAAGTAAAAAGGCTGGAATATTGAATGCAGAAAGTTTTGATCTTGAATTTGGATGGCATGCTTACTTATTTTATGATGACAAAGTTGATAAAGTATTTAAAAGTCATATACTTAGAGACTCTTTGATGAGAGTTTGGAAGAAGCATCGACTCAAATGGGATTATAAAATACTGTTATGGCTGGATCTTGGTCATACTTTGTGGAATACAAATATAATGTCACTCGGGGGGTTTTTATACAAAGAGGTTCTTTTTACAGATGCGGGCAGATGGCAGCTGAAGACATTGCAGATACTGTTGGATGAAGGGATTAATTTAACTTGGTTACAATATAATCAATTACAACTGAGATGGAAAGAGGACCAAAAAACTGGTATTATGTTGCACGAGGAAGAATTGGTTAGACATATAAGAGAGAAAGGTCCAATGCATATCAAAAGGCTTTATAATGTTTTGCTAGAAAGAGACTCAGAAACTGAATTAGTTAAAGACTGTATGATTAAGTGGGCACAAAATTTTGAAGAACCAGTGATGTTGGAAACATGGGAAGAAATTTGGGTTCAGAATGTTAAATTTACACAGTCGCAGAACCTGAGGGAAAATTTCTATAAAATGTTTTATAGATGGCATTTAGATCCCAAAAAGTTGTCATGTATCTACCCTAATGTTCAGCCAAAATGTTGGAGATGTGAATGTTTGGATGCTACGTATTATCATGTTTGGTGGACCTGTAGGAAAGTTAAGGCTTTTTGGATAAAAATTTGGTGGGTCATGCAGAATGTTTTGAAGAAAAAAATTCAATTTTCTCCACAACTGTTTTTATTGGGTATAGTTAAGGGTTTTACATTGGGTGAAACAAAATTGATATTGTATATGATAACAGCAGCAAGATTGTTGATAGGTAAATACTGGAAGAATGAAGCTTTGCCCACTATCGAGGAATGGACTTTGAAGATGGCCAGTTTTGCAGAGATGGCGAAGATTTCAGCATATTTAAAAGATTGTTCACAAGAGACTTATGAATGGGAATGGAAAAGGTGGATAGAATATGTTCAGAACAAATATCAAACTAGAAAGTATCAAATAGCTTTTATTTGAAAATAATGTATTGGAAATATTTTAATGTAATGAGGTAAAGAGAAAAACTATATAGGGGAGGGAGGGGTTCAAGTTTATATATAAGTGTTATATTAAGGGTTTTTTATGAGTATGAGTATATTATAGGGAAGTCTGGGGGGTGGGGAGGGTTAGGGGGGGTTAGGGAGGTTGGGAAGTTTGGGGGGGAGGTGGGGGGGAAAAAGGGGTGAAAATGTAATTGTAAAACTTTTACAATAAAAAAAAAAAGAAAGGAGTGTGAAGAGCAAGTGAAGGAATGTGGGTGGATACGGAAACACGTAGCTTACTGATAAGAAGTTGGCAAAGCTACGGAGAGTCTGACATCCAGAAATGATGAGTTCAGCTGGCAAATAAAATAACGCAGTGACATTCCCCTTCTTTGCCAGTTGAGCGAATATCAGTACATCATCAAATAAGGCACATCTTCTTTCACAGATACTCGTGTTGAGCTGCTGGAAGTGGTTTGTTGAGCATATCAGCAATTTGATCATGTGTAGATACATATTGCATTTTGACAAAGCCTTTTTTCACTAAATGTTTTATGTTTTGATAACGAATGTCAATGTGTCTGGACCTAGAACCTGTGAAATGAGATTCAGAAATATAAACCACCGATTCATTGTCTTCCATCACGGTGATCAGTCGGATCGGGTGTGTCCAGATATCTGTGACTAAAGCATCAAACCAAGTTAGGGAATTACATGCATCTGAAACACAAGCATATTCAGCTTCAGTAGATGAACAAGAAACAAAATTCTGTTTACGTACTTGCCAATAAACAGGACATCCATTTAAGAACATCATATAACCTGAAGTACTTTTACGTGATTTCTTATCACTTGCCCAATCAGAATCTGCATAACAACATAATTCTGCATAATCAGTATGTGTTGGTTCTAACAATAACTTCATGTGTTTGGTGTATTTTAGGTATCTCAATAATTTCTTAATACATGTCCAATGAAACTGTTTTGCCTTACCTACGTGTCGAGATAAGAGATTAACACTAAGTGCAATGTCGGGTCTGGTCCAACTACTAATGTATAACAGTGACCCAATGACTGAACGATAAAGTGTTTGATCCTCGAACTCAGGACTTTCTTCTTGTGTCAAGTTGTGAAAATCTGTTTGCATGGGTGTCTTTGTTGTGTTAGCATCTTTCATGTTGCAATGATGCAAAACTTGTTCAATTTTATCTTCTTGTGAAAGACTAAACCCCTTCTGTGTTTTTTCAATCTGAACACCTAAATAAGTGCTAATGTGACCCAATGATTTCAATGTGAAGTATCTCTGCAAAGCTTTGGCAAAAATTTCACTCATTTGCTTATTTGGACCAATATAAACAATATCATCAACATAAACAAGAACTATCTCATATGCATTGTTAGATCTTTTTGTGAACACGCACTCATCAGTTTCGGACTTAATAAAGCCCATTGAATTTAGTTTGTCAGTAAGACATAAGTACCACATTAAACCAGATTGTTTCAGACCATAGAGACTTTTGTTTAGGAACCAGGTATCCCCTTCTTGCTGTCGGAATCCTGGAGGACTTCTCACGTAGATCTCTTCGTCTAGGTCTGCATGTAGATAAGCCGTGTCAACATCAAACTGGAAAACGTCTAGACCAAGGATAGTTGCAGTTGCTAAAGCAATTTTTACACTCTCAGTTCTGACTGTCGGTGAGTAGGTATTTGTGTAGTCCTCAGGATAACGTTGAGCGAAACCCTGAGCTACAAGTCTGGCCTTGTACAGTGACTCACCATTTGGTTTCTTTTTGATTCTGTAGACCCATCGAGTGCCAATGACCTTTTTGTTTGCTGGAGGTCTTGCAGGTGTAAATACTTTAAGTTTCTTTAGACTGTCCATTTCAACCTGCATTGCCTCATACCATTTGTCTTGCTCTGAATCAGGGAGCTGCTTGATTTGTGTGAAATTATCAGGTGGAAGTGTGACATTGCAAATCAAAGGCAAGGGTGCTTTTGTCAGTTGCCAAGAATATCGTTGTGGAGGGATCCCTTTTGTGGCCCTCTTGGAACGTCTCGGGAAAACTGTCCAGTCCTCTTCTGCTTCGTCCTCGTCCTCACTTTCGTCGCTAGCATCAGCATCCGCGGCTTGCGAAGACGGAACATTGGGTTGAGAAGAACCAGTAGAATCTTGATCATCAATCTGCGTAGCATCAGCAGTATCATCTCTGGGAAAATAAACTCCAGGATCATTGGAATGAATCCTGGACCAGTCAATATCTTCTTCAAAATTAGCAGATTGGGAAATCACAATTACATGTTTAGAGTCAATAAATTTGCTCCACTTTGAGTTATCATCAATACCCATAAATCTCAGTCTTTTTGCTGCTGGACTTCCTTTTCTTCTTTGAGCTAAGGGAATGTTCACCATAGCGTATGAACCAAAAATATGGATGTTTTTAAGATCAGGCTTGTAGCCATACAACATGAAGAAAGGAGTCTGATTTGTTACACTGCTCCAAGTACGGTTGACAATGTAATTTGCGTACTTGATAGCTTCACCCCAGTATATCTTATCAAGGTTGGCGTCTTCTAGGAGACAATGCATCATGGTTTGCAGTACCTCTCCGTTGTGAGCCGATGTGTCAGGGGCCGACGTCTGATGAATAATTCCATTCTTACGCATCCAGTCCTGGAAACGCTGAGATATGAACTCGGCACCACGATCACTCTGGATTCTGGCGATGCGAACTTGGTGTTGGGTAGAAACAAGGGTTGCAAAGTCTTTAAAGATCTGAAAGGTCTCTGATTTTTCTTTCATAGGATATACATATCCATATCTAGAATAATTATCAACAATTGTTAGAAAATATTTTCTACCACCAAATGATGGCGGGAATGGACCAACTATGTCAATGTGAACCAAATCAAAAATGCGTGTTGACAGGCGTGTAGCGCGTTTGGGAATGGCTGCTGCTTTGGATTTGGCCTTCTTGCATACAGCACAATCCAAAAACACCTTACACCCCTTTAGATCCAAACCTTTTGCGAACTCCGGCATCTTCCTAAGAACACGGAAACTGGCATGCCCCAATCTTCTATGCCATTTGTGGATACACCTGGAATGCAAAGGTTTACCTGTTAGTGAATTCTCAACATTAACATTTTTATGCGGAACCTCAGGCTTGCTCTGAGCAACCTGTTTACCAACTCTCTTTTTGTTGGCTTTAGGAGCCTTTGGAATAGCAACAGGATCTCTCTCTGGAGCATCTCTATCTGGGCCTGTGCTCTCCCTTTTTGGAGTTTGCATACTTGCCTGTGTTTGTGTTTTAGGCTTTGGCTTTAAGTAATAAACACCACCAATTAATATGGTTTCAGCAACAATATCTCCATCTTTAACTATGTAACTTGCTTTTTCAAGGTGGTGAACCTGAAACTTTAACATTCTAGACAAGTGATACTGACTAAGCAAATTACTGGTTGCTGTTGGTATGTAAGAAACATCAGGAATCAATGCATCGAGCTCTTCAACATAAACAGTTCCTTTTCCTTTGACCTGACAAGGATGATTGGAGAAAGAATAAAGTTCACGTAGTTCTGGTTCAGGCTCGTGCATTTCTGTGAAAAGTTCTTTTCTGTAGGTAACATGCAATGCTGCACCACTGTCCAAAGTCCACAGGAGTCGTCTGTCATACTCTGGTTGAGGTTGTGGATCATTGGTTAAAGCCAATGTGGCGAGTGGAGTTTGTGGATCACGCCGGGGACCACGACGACCTTGTCTTCCGCCTCTGCCTCTGCCTCTGGAATCTGTTCCTCTGGGCTGGTACGTGACGGGAGCTGGAACTCGTTGGGGACAATCCCGGGTGGCATGTCCCACACGATTGCAGGTGTTGCATCTTGGCATCCTTGGAGCGTAGATCCTTCCTCGGAAGGGGCGCTTAGCTGGAGCTCTTGATGCGGGTGGTCCTCTCAAGTGTGGAGTAGCTAGCATGAATGCCTCTTCTTCAATTAAAAGTCTACAGACATTGTCCACTGTGCGTTGAGCAATTGGGACTTGGTTAATTTTTGTAACAGCATCTTTCCATTCATAGTTCAAAGAGTTAATAATGATGCTGATCATTTGAATATTTTCAATGTTATGGCCTCTTTCTCTCAATTCTGTTCTCAGACCTTTCAGTTTGGTCAAATGTCCTCCAATTTGTTCACCAGGTTTCAATCTCGAACCGTGGAGTTCAGACATTTTTAGTTTTGACTCACCAGTTAGTGGAGAGACAGAAAATGCCTGGTAAGGAGCCTGCACTTGGTATGCTGGCTGTGCTGGCAGGAATGCCTGTGGTATTTGCTGTGCCTGTTGTGGACCTAAAAATGGTCTTGGTTGTGCCATTGGAGGTGGGCCAGGAGGTGGCCCTATTTGCACTTGTGGCTGGGGCACATATGCAGGCATTTGTAGCTGCTGTGGCTGATGCACTGGAATCTGCTGTATTCCAGTTGCCATTTGTGCTTGAGCTGCAATATTGGCATGACCTGCTGGAGATGCAATCATTTGCCTTTGCTGTGTTCCATCTAAAAGGACACCAACACCACCAGGGGGTGTTTGAGTTTGGGCCTGTGGAAACACTTGTGGCATTTCAGCTTCCTGTAGTAAATTACTTTTGCCAGCAGATGGTGCTGCACCTTTAGCTTCGGGCAGCTTTGCATACGGGGCATTGTATGCTTTAGAGTAGGAGTGGTTATGTAAGACATGTGTAACTTGATCAGGGAGACTTTCATGTGACGTATGCAGTGTCCTCTGTCTTAATTGGCCTGACACAGGATCCCCCAGGGGGAGTGTCTTTGGCTCTGAGCAAGAAGACAATATGGCGCTTTTTGAAAAATTTAAGTTATCTCCCATATCTTGCTCAAGCATAGATATAGCCATTTTTGCCTGGGATAGCTGCTGTTCATAGAGTTTTATACGGTAGGCTTTCATGGCCAGCTCATCCAGGGTGAGCTTAGAGCTTCGAGGAGAATAATGAATTGTTTCTCTCTCTGCGTGGGAGGAATTTTGCTCAGCAGTGCTTGCACCGAGCATTACAAATTCAGAAGGTTCTGGGAAGACTTTTTCAGAGCTTGGAAGATCAGAAGAAAATGTTACTGACCTCAGTCGTAAATCATCATCTTCAAAAACAGCTTCTGTCTTATCTGTCTCCATTTCTGTTCCCACGGCTTTTTCTTGTTCCAGGCGTGTGGCTGTAGTAAGGGGCTGGAAATCTGGAAACCTCCTTTCTGCCACCTTCTCAGCAAAATACATTTTGTATTTGTTTTACTTCTGTTTCGGCATCTCAGCAATATAATTAGCGTACCTCAGTAGCTAAAAACTAATTGCCTATGCGCTCTTATCAGAAATAACAAAAACAAGGAAAAAAGACATAAATCAAACCGTCCTCGTGCTACCAGAATGTCAGGGCATTTATTAATCCCATGTTTGGCTCTGGGACTAATTACCCTGGTTTAGAGGAGATGAATCGTGGCTTATTCCAAGTTGCAATAATCTGAAAAGAAACGCGAGGAAGGTTTCTAATAAAACTCATTTATTTGTTATAAAGAAAATAAAACACCTCACTAACTAAGAAAAGTTAATTGTTACATATTTGAAAA
This sequence comes from Pantherophis vulpinus, assembly GCA_037215915.1. NCBI lineage: Eukaryota > Metazoa > Chordata > Lepidosauria > Squamata > Colubridae > Pantherophis > Pantherophis vulpinus. The sequence continues at coordinate 340,681 of JAXLNS010000045.1, read as the reverse complement.
TAATTCTTGCCGGCTATGTCAGCCGGACCTTGGCAAGAGAACAAAGGAAAGGAGTGTGAAGAGCAAGTGAAGGAATGTGGGTGGATAGGGAAACACGTAGCTTACTGATAAGAAGTTGGCAAAGCTACGGAGAGTCTGACAGTCCAGAAATGATGAGTTAAGCTGGCAAATAAAATAACGCAGTGACAAGATAGATAGATAGATAGATAGATGATAGATAGATGATAGATAGATGATAGATAGATAGATAGATAGATAGATAGATAGATAGATAGATAGATAGATGATAGACAGACAGAGAGACAGGCAGGCAGGCTGGCAGGCAGACACACACAGAGGCAGTTGCTTTGGGTACGAAGATAGATGATAGATAGATAGATAGATAGATAGATAGATAGATAGATAGATAGATAGATAGATAGATGATAGACAGACAGAGAGACATACAGACAGGCAGGCAGGCAGACAGACACAGAGGCAGTTGCTGTGGGTACGAAGATAGATGATAGATAGATAGATAGATAGATAGATAGATAGATAGATAGATAGATAGATAGATGATAGATAGATAGATAGATAGATAGATAGATAGATAGATAGATGAGAGACAGACAGACAGAGAGACAGACAGATAGATAGACAGACAGACAGACAGACAGGCAGGCAGATCCTGTGGTTTCATAGACAGACAGACAGACAGACAGACAGACAGACAGACAGATAGATAGATGTAAGATGATAGATGGATTGATAGAGATGATAGATAGATAGATAGATAGATAGATAGATAGAGAGAGAGAGAGAGAGAGATAGATAGATAGATGATAGACAGACAGAGAGACAGACAGACAGGCACGCAGGCAGACACAGAGGCAGTTGCTGTGGGTACGAAGATAGATGATAGATAGATAGATAGATAGATAGATAGATAGATAGATAGATAGATAGATAGATAGATAGATAGATAGATGATAGACAGACAGAGAGACAGACAGACAGGCAGGCAGATCCTGTGGTTTCATAGATAGATAGATAGATAGATAGATAGATAGATAGATAGATAGACAGACAGACAGACAGATAGATAGATAGATGTTAGATGATAGATGGATTGATAGAGATGATAGATAGATAGATAGATAGATAGATAGATAGATAGATAGATAGATAGATAGATGATAGACAGACAGAGAGACAGGCAGGCAGGCAGGCAGGCAGACATAGAGGCAGTTGCTGTGGGTACGAAGATAGATGATAGATAGATAGATAGATAGATAGATAGATAGATAGATAGATAGATAGATAGATAGATAGATGATAGATAGATAGATAGATAGATAGATAGATAGATAGATAGATAGATGATAGACAGACAGAGAGAAAGACAGAGAGACAGACAGACAGGCAGGCAGGCAGACAGACACAGAGGCAGTTGCTGTGGGTACGAATATAGATGATAGATAGATAGATAGATAGATAGATAGATAGATAGATGGATGGATGGATGGATGGATGGATGGATGGATGGATGGATGGATGGATGGATGGATAGATAGATAGATAGATAGATAGATAGATAGATAGATAGATAGATAGATAGATAGATAGATGATAGACAGACATACAGACAGACATACAGACAGACATACAGGCAGGCAGATCCTGTGGTTTCGTAGATAGATAGATAGATAGACAGACAGATAGATAGATAGATGTTAGATGATAGATGGATTGATAGAGATGATAGATAGATAGATAGATAGATAGATAGATAGATAGATAGATAGATAGATAGATAGATGATAGACAGACAGAGAGACAGGCAGGCAGGCAGGCAGGCAGGCAGACAGACACAGAGGCAGTTGCTGTGGGTACGAAGATAGATGATAGATAGATAGATAGATAGATAGATAGATAGATAGATAGATAGATAGATAGATGATAGACAGACAGAGAGACATACAGACAGGCAGGCAGGCAGACAGACACAGAGGCAGTTGCTGTGGGTACGAAGATAGATGATAAATAGATAGATAGATAGATAGATAGATAGATAGATAGATAGATAGATAGATGATAGATAGATAGATAGATAGATAGATAGATAGATAGATAGATAGATGATAGACAGACAGAGAGACAGGCAGGCAGGCTGGCAGGTGGACACACACAGAGGCAGTTGCTTTGGGTACGAAGATAGATGATAGATAGATAGATAGATAGATAGATAGATAGATAGATAGATAGATAGATAGATGATAGACAGACATACAGACAGACAGACAGACAGACAGGCAGATCCTGTGGTTTCGTAGATAGATAGATAGACAGACAGACAGACAGACAGACAGACAGATAGATAGATGTTAGATGATAGATGGATTGATAGAGATGATAGATAGATAGATGATAGATAGATACATAGATTGATAGATAGATAGATAGATGGATGGATGGATGGATGGATGGATAGATAGATAGATAGATAGATAGATAGATAGATAGATAGATAGATAGATAGATAGATAGATAGATAGATAGATAGATAGACAGACAGACATACAGACAGACATACAGGCAGGCAGATCCTGTGGTTTCGTAGATAGATAGATAGATAGACAGACAGACAGATAGATAGATAGATGTTAGATGATAGATGGATTGATAGAGATGATAGATAGATAGATAGATAGATAGATAGATAGATAGATAGATAGATAGATAGATGATAGACAGACAGAGAGACAGACAGACAGGCAGGCAGGCAGACAGACACAGAGGCAGTTGCTTTGGGTACGAAGATAGATGATAGATAGATAGATAGATAGATAGATAGATAGATAGATAGATAGATAGATAGATAGATAGATAGATAGATAGATAGATAGATGATAGACAGACAGAGAGACAGGCAGGCAGGCAGGCAGGCAGGCAGGCAGGCAGACAGACACAGAGGCAGTTGCTGTGGGCACGAAGATAGATAGATAGATAGATAGATAGATAGATAGATAGATAGATAGATAGATAGATAGATAGATAGATAGATAGATAGATAGATAGATAGATAGATGATAGACAGACAGAGAGACATACAGACAGGCAGGCAGGCAGACAGACACAGAGGCAGTTGCTGTGGGTACGAAGATAGATGATAAATAGATAGATAGATAGATAGATAGAT
>JAXLNS010000045.1:315000-320000 GCA_037215915.1 Pantherophis vulpinus | reverse complement strand
AGAAGATAGACAGAGAAATGGCCATAATCTCCCTTGATGCCCAGAAGGCCTTCGACAATTTAAATTGGTCTTTTTTCATAAAACAACTTGAACTAATGAACTGTGGAGAGAAATTTCATAACCTGATTAAAAAAATTTATTCCCAACAAACAGCAAAAATCTCAATAAACGGTGACATGACACAAATTTTTGATATTCAGAAAGGAGTACGACAAGGATGTCCCATGTCACCATTAATATTTATAATAGCATTGGAGGTATTATTAAACGAAATAAGGAACGAGGAAGAAATCAAAGGACTCAAGATCCGGGGAGAGGAGTACAAATTGCTCGCCTTTGCAGACGACGTAATTTTCAACTTGGAAAACCCAAGACGATCTGGACCCAGACTGATGTCGATGATAGAACAATACGGGGAAGTCGTGGGCCTCAAAATAAACAAACAAAAAACAAAAATAATGATGAAAAATATGACCCAGACTCAGAGATCGGAATTAGAAGAAGAATTAGGAATCCAATTAGTAAAGATGATAAAATATTTAGGTATTTGACTGACGGCAAAAGCAACCACGATCAAAGAAGACAATTACACGAAATTACTAAAAGAAATTAAAAAAGACCTGGAAATCTGGAACAGGCTACAATTGTCATTTTTTTTTTTTTTTTATTGAAAAAGTTTTTCAAATACAGGTTTTTCCCCCTTTTCCTCCCTTCTTCCCCAACCCCCCCTCACCACCCATCCCCCCCTGTGACTTCTTCTTCACAACAATAAGCTAATTCATAATTAATTACATAATATTTTACCATGCCCTTACTCACTCCTCAAAGTACTGACCCTTAGCATAGTATTCTTATAACTCCGCTTTTCTCCGCTTTTCACAATCTACCCTTTTTCTCCTCCCCCAAACTTATAAAATATTATTATTATTACAACAACATAACCTTTACTTTTATATATATTAATTTAACATTTCAAAGCAGCCTTCTCCAAATTTAACATTTATTCAGTTCTATCCAATTCTTCCACTCCCCAAAATATATGACTTAAAAATCCTTTTTCTTAAACTAATCAATCACTAAACTAGCCTATTTCAACCCAGTTTCCTGCAAGATTACCATACACTACAATTCTAAATATAATCCACTGCCCACTCTGCTAAAATATACATATGTCTATATATACATTCCATTTTATAAAAAGAGAAAAGACAATAACTTTAAATTTATAATTCATTTAGTATCTTCTTTGATGTCTTTCCACTAGATTGTTAAATCCGTCATCCATAATAGGGTAACATAGCATCCTGGTGCAACAGTTTATTCAAAATCTTCAGTCATCTTCTGCCCCCATCAATAATGAATATCCTCATGTATATATAAAAGTAAAAACAACCACCCGAGTGACATTATAATTATATTCCATATAGTTGTAATTGTGGTTTTCATCAGGATTATAAATCCCCATCATCTTAGTGGGTAACAGCCAGATCTTCTGCATGCCCCAGCATGACTCTCTTGCCTTGTAACTCAAAATAGATATAATATATTTATCGGTAAAAGAAATCCAAAATAGATAGTTCAAATCCAACAATGTAAGGCTCTTTCCACATCCCAAAATCACGGCATTGCAGAGATCTGCCACTTTTCTCAAGATAGTATTAAACGATAATTCGCCTCCAATATCTTTTCACATATTCATTTATTTTTTTAAAAATCCCTGGCTTCACTGTTGCTTGGTTTAGAAACTACTATTTCTACGAGATCTGTTTCTTTTCTTTTTCTTTTGCGGGTTGCATTTCCATCCAGATTTCCTTCCTACAAGTTGTGTATCAGCTGATCGGTTATCATTCTGCTTTGTAAATTGATCTTGTTGGTTTTGTTTTATTATCTCATATGTCTTTTCCATCACTTGTATATCAACTGGTTGATTTACGCACTTGTCTGTAAGTTGATAGTTCATCACATTAGAATCAGATGACACTGCTCTCAAATTTATAGACAGTCCAGCTGGGGTATCCAAGGAGTCCAAAGACAGTTTATCTACCACAGCCTCTGTAATTTGATGTTTTCCCTTTATTTCCAACTCCTTTTGCTTGTCCTGTATTATGCCTAAAGATGTTAGATTTATTTTTAAAATTTTTTGATAAAATTCTTCCGCTTTTTCGACAGTATTCAGTTGGTATCTTACTCCTTGGTGTCTCAATATTAAACCAACTGGGACGTCCCACCTAAATAGAATATTCCTTTTTTTTAACTCATTCACTAGAAAACCAAATTTCTTTCTCTCCATTAACATCTTGGGCGGGAGTTCCTTAAAAATCCAAATCTTTCTTCCACGAAATTGCAAAGCAGAATCATAAGAATTCTGGACAATATTATTTCTAATTTCTTTGTCTGTAAAATAAATCACCACATCTCTAGGCAATTGCCTTTGTTTTGCCAACCAGGAGTTTATTCTATAAATTCTATCAATCCTGCAAAACACTTCATCAGGTTGAACCTTTAAAATCCCAGCCAGAATTTCAGAAGATATCTTCCTTAAATCTCTGTCATCTTCCTGCAAACCTCTCAGTCTAATTGCATATTCTGTAAAATTGTATTGGATCATTAAAACTTCTCTTTCAATCCTCTGTTGTACATTTTCTTCATTAACAGTCTTTTGATCAGCCTCCATTTTAAGTTTGTCTTCTGAACTATTATCCTGAATGTTTGCCAAATCCTTTTTAATTTTTTGGATCTTGTCATCCAAATTCTCCTCAGTTTCTTTCATTTTAGAGTTAGTATTTGCTTCCAACTGAGTCATAAAATCTGCTAAGCCATTAGCTACTTTTAAAATCTTTCGATCCAAAAAGCCAAACTTAGATTTCACCAATTCACCAATTTCTTTGATTTCCAACTTAAATTTTTCAAGTTGCTGATTCACAATCTCATCCCTTCTTACAATCTCCTCAAGAAGAAATTCTATTATATTAAAGTCAGGTTTCTGAGACTGGAGAGTTAAAACTTGTTGATGTAATTTATTAATGGGGGAATCCCCCCCCACTGCCTGTTTGTCTAGTTTTATAAGTCTCAGTGCCATTTTTCCACGCAGACAAAATTTACTAGAGAAGAGAAAAAAAAAACTTTTTTCCAACCAAGATCAATATCAGATCCTCAAAGAGAAAAGAAAAAAAAAAAAGAAAAAAAAACAGAAGTGAGAGTGAGATTTTGCCTTCAGTTACAGCCAAAAGTATTCATTCCGCTACTTTGTAATTGAAAACGGAAGGAGTTTCCCTTTCAGCCTCTCTTCAAGCCGCAGCAGCAATCGCCATTTTAAAAAAAACTTTTTTCCCCTTCACTTCACTTCTTAGGCAAAATAGAATAAAAAGAATACTTGCGCTTCAGGATCAGAGGTCCAGCTCATATCTTCTTTAATTAATTTATTTGACAGATTTACAGGCTTGCTTTTGCCCCCTAGCTCTGCGTGTAGCAGAGATTTCCCAGAGCCCGGAGCATCGGCTGAGGATACGGGGAGTCTCTTCCGCTCCCTCCCAAAAGTAAATAAAAAACTTTTGGGATTAGGCAGAGGACTCTACCCACCCCAGCCGGCTCTATCTCCGTTTCCTAATGGAAACGGAGTTTTTTCGAGCCGCCATTCCGCTGAAAAAGGCGGCTCTTACAGGCAGTGGGTTCGACGATCCCGGAGGAGCGTCCAGCGGGGACAAGCAGCAAACAGGAAGTCCGCTACAATTGTCATTGATGGGCAGAATCAGTTCAATTAAAATGAATATATTACCGAGAGTACTATATCTATACCAGGTAACACCATTATATCCAGGAAGGGACTTCTTCAAAAATCTCAACAAAATTACAATGACCTACATATGGCAGGGAAAGAAGGTTAGAATTAAGATTAAAGCGCTACAAGACACACGAGACAGAGGAGGCCTCGCAGTACCAGACTGGGAGCTATATTATAAAGCAGCCGGATTGACCTGGATCAAAGAATGGATGAGATTAGATGACAAAAGAACTTTATATCTAGAAGGCTTTGATCTCATATGAGGATGGCACGCGTTCCTATGGGATGGACCAGACAAACAACACATGTACTTCCAAAGACACATAATTCGGGCCTCACTCTTCAAGATTTGGCAGGGAATTAAGAAAACTTATTATACTAAAATACCAAAATGGTGGTCCCCGATGGAGGCATTGATATTTCCAAATACTCTTGAAATCGGAAAGATGATGAGATACCAAGATTTACTGAATCATGAAGGAGAACTTACTCCAAGACATCAACTCCAAAATGGCGATATAAATATTGATTGGTGGCACTACACTCAAATATACTCAAGATACAATGCGGATAAAATCAAATATGGAATTGCAAAAGATCTGAACGAACTGGACAGAATTTTATTAGGAGCAGACCAGAAAATGATTACTAAAACATATAACTACCTCTTGAGAGACAAATTAATAGAAGAAACAGTTAAACATAACATGACAATGTGGGCCAGGGACATAGGACATAATATTCAATTGGCAGATTGGGAGAAATTATGGAAGCAGAACATTAAAATGACAAGAGCCACATCTTACAAGGAGAACCTCATTAAAATGTTTTATAGATGGCACCTACCACCAGCCCGACTTGCCAAAATACACCCAAACACTTCGGCATTGTGTTGGAAATGTAAATAAAAAAAGGGGACATATTACCACACTTGGTGGAAATGTAGGAAAGCCCAACACTATTGGCAAGATATAAAAAATATTATTGAAGAAATAACGAACATTCAAATAGAAAATAGTCCAGAATTCTTTTTATTTGGCATGATAACGGCACAACATCTTAAGGAAACGAAATATCTTATCATACATATCTTGACAGCAGCAAGACTACTGTTCGCTCAAAACTGGAAATTAGACCAACTCCCATCCAAAGACAAAATCGTTGCAAAAATAACAGAGTGTGCTGAAATGGACAGATTGACGCTGGAACTCCAGGAAAA
>JAXLNS010000045.1:302500-310000 GCA_037215915.1 Pantherophis vulpinus | reverse complement strand
CTATCTATCTATCTATCTATCTATCTATCTATCTATCATCTATCTATCTATCTATCTATCAAGCAACTATCTACCCACACTTCCATCCATCCACCCCATCTATCTATCTATCTATCTATCTATCTATCTATCTATCTATCTATCTATCTATCTATCTATCTATCTATCTACCTACCTACCTACCTACGCATCCATCCATCCATCCATCCATCCATCCATCCATCCATCTATCATCTATCTATCTATCTATCTATCTATCTATCTATCATTAATCTATCTTTCTATTTATCTATCTATCTATCATCTACGTATCATGTATCTATCCATCCCTCCATCCCTATCTATCTATCTATCTATCTATCTATCTATCTATCTATCTATCTATCTATCTATCTATCTATCTATCTATTGATCTATCTATCTATCTATCTATCTATCTATCTATCTATCTATCTATCTATCTATCTACCTACCTACCTACCTACCTACGCATCCATCCATCCATCCATCCATCCATCCATCCATCTATCATCTATCTATCTATCTATCTATCTATCTATCTATCTATCTATCATTAATCTATCTTTCTATTTATCTATCTATCTATCATCTACGTATCATGTATCTATCCATCCCTCCATCCCTATCTATCTATCTATCGATCTATTTATCTATCATCTATCTATCCACACTTCCATCCTTCCACCCTATCTATCTATCTATCTATCTATCTATCTATCTATCTATCTATCTATCTATCTATCTATCTATCTATCTATCTACCTACCTACGCATCCATCCATCCATCCATCCCTATATATCTATCTCTATCTATCTATCTATCTATCTATCTATCTATCTATCTATCTATCTATCTATCTATCTATCTATCTATCTATCGATCGATCGATCTATCATCTACCTATTCACCCCTTCATCCATCCCTCCCTATCTATCTATCTATCATCTATCTATCTATCTATCTATCTATCTATCTATCTATCTATCTATCTATCTATCTATCTATCTATCTATCATCTATCTATCTACACTTCCATCCATCCATCCCTATCTATCTATCTATCATCTATCTTTATATCTTTATATCTAGCTAGCTAGCTAGCTATCATCTATCTATCCATCCCACCATCCCTATCTATCTATCTATTGATCTATCTATCTATCTATCTATCTATCTATCTATCTATCTATCTATCTATCTATCTATCTATCATTTACCGATCTATCTACCTTTTTAAAAAAAAAAATATTATTAAAATATAAACACAGATATAAAGACAATACAATACAATACAATACAAAGACAAACAAAAAACCCACCACCTACAAACCCACCTAACATTTTAGATATACGTTTTTGTCATCAACAGAATATATGTCATTGAGCTTATATAGTTTAATAAAAAGTAATTATTAAATGTCTAATTCCAATGTTATAACTTTACACTACAAATTTACATTTCTTATGAGTTCATCTCCTTATGCAAGTCTTTACCCTAATTTCTATCCTCTACATTTTTGCTGATTTTCCTTTCCAGCCATTGATACCATTGGTGCCATACAAGATAGTATTCGCTTTCTTCCTTTTCCTGGAGTTCCAGCGTCAATCTGTCCATTTCAGCACACTCTGTTATTTTTGCAACGATTTTGTCTTTGGATGGGAGTTGGTCTAATTTCCAGTTTTGAGCGAACAGTAGTCTTGCTGCTGTCAAGATATGTATGATAAGATATTTCGTTTCCTTAAGATGTTGTGCCGTTATCATGCCAAATAAAAAGAATTCTGGACTATTTTCTATTTGAATGTTCGTTATTTCTTCAATAATATTTTTTATATCTTGCCAATAGTGTTGGGCTTTCCTACATTTCCACCAAGTGTGGTAATATGTCCCCTTTTTTTATTTACATTTCCAACACAATGCCGAAGTGTTTGGGTGTATTTTGGCAAGTCGGGCTGGTGGTAGGTGCCATCTATAAAACATTTTAATGAGGTTCTCCTTGTAAGATGTGGCTCTTGTCATTTTAATGTTCTGCTTCCATAATTTCTCCCAATCTGCCAATTGAATATTATGTCCTATGTCCCTGGCCCACATTGTCATGTTATGTTTAACTGTTTCTTCTATTAATTTGTCTCTCAAGAGGTAGTTATATGTTTTAGTAATCATTTTCTGGTCTGCTCCTAATAAAATTCTGTCCAGTTCGTTCAGATCTTTTGCAATTCCATATTTGATTTTATCCGCATTGTATCTTGAGTATATTTGAGTGTAGTGCCACCAATCAATATTTATATCGCCATTTTGGAGTTGATGTCTTGGAGTAAGTTCTCCTTCATGATTCAGTAAATCTTGGTATCTCATCATCTTTCCGATTTCAAGAGTATTTGGAAATATCAATGCCTCCATCGGGGACCACCATTTTGGTATTTTAGTATAATAAGTTTTCTTAATTCCCTGCCAAATCTTGAAGAGTGAGGCCCGAATTATGTGTCTTTGGAAGTACATGTGTTGTTTGTCTGGTCCATCCCATAGGAACGCGTGCCATCCTCATATGAGATCAAAGCCTTCTAGATATAAAGTTCTTTTGTCATCTAATCTCATCCATTCTTTGATCCAGGTCAATCCGGCTGCTTTATAATATAGCTCCCAGTCTGGTACTGCGAGGCCTCCTCTGTCTCGTGTGTCTTGTAGCGCTTTAATCTTAATTCTAACCTTCTTTCCCTGCCATATGTAGGTCATTGTAATTTTGTTGAGATTTTTGAAGAAGTCCCTTCCTGGATATAATGGTGTTACCTGGTATAGATATAGTACTCTCGGTAATATATTCATTTTAATTGAACTGATTCTGCCCATCAATGACAATTGTAGCGGACTTCCTGTTTGCTGCTTGTCCCCGCTGGACGCTCCTCCGGGATCGTCGAACCCACTGCCTGTAAGAGCCGCCTTTTTCAGCGGAATGGCGGCTCGAAAAAACTCCGTTTCCATTAGGAAACGGAGATAGAGCCGGCTGGGGTGGGTAGAGTCCTCTGCCTAATCCCAAAAGTTTTTTATTTACTTTTGGGAGGGAGCGGAAGAGACTCCCCGTATCCTCAGCCGATGCTCCGGGCTCTGGGAAATCTCTGCTACACGCAGAGCTAGGGGGCAAAAGCAAGCCTGTAAATCTGTCAAATAAATTAATTAAAGAAGATATGAGCTGGACCTCTGATCCTGAAGCGCAAGTATTCTTTTTATTCTATTTTGCCTAAGAAGTGAAGTGAAGGGGAAAAAAGTTTTTTTTAAAATGGCGATTGCTGCTGCGGCTTGAAGAGAGGCTGAAAGGGAAACTCCTTCCGTTTTCAATTACAAAGTAGCGGAATGAATACTTTTGGCTGTAACTGAAGGCAAAATCTCACTCTCACTTCTGTTTTTTTTTCTTTTTTTTTTTTCTTTTCTCTTTGAGGATCTGATATTGATCTTGGTTGGAAAAAAGTTTTTTTTTTCTCTTCTCTAGTAAATTTTGTCTGCGTGGAAAAATGGCACTGAGACTTATAAAACTAGACAAACAGGCAGTGGGGGGGGATTCCCCCATTAATAAATTACATCAACAAGTTTTAACTCTCCAGTCTCAGAAACCTGACTTTAATATAATAGAATTTCTTCTTGAGGAGATTGTAAGAAGGGATGAGATTGTGAATCAGCAACTTGAAAAATTTAAGTTGGAAATCAAAGAAATTGGTGAATTGGTGAAATCTAAGTTTGGCTTTTTGGATCGAAAGATTTTAAAAGTAGCTAATGGCTTAGCAGATTTTATGACTCAGTTGGAAGCAAATACTAACTCTAAAATGAAAGAAACTGAGGAGAATTTGGATGACAAGATCCAAAAAATTAAAAAGGATTTGGCAAACATTCAGGATAATAGTTCAGAAGACAAACTTAAAATGGAGGCTGATCAAAAGACTGTTAATGAAGAAAATGTACAACAGAGGATTGAAAGAGAAGTTTTAATGATCCAATACAATTTTACAGAATATGCAATTAGACTGAGAGGTTTGCAGGAAGATGACAGAGATTTAAGGAAGATATCTTCTGAAATTCTGGCTGGGATTTTAAAGGTTCAACCTGATGAAGTGTTTTGCAGGATTGATAGAATTTATAGAATAAACTCCTGGTTGGCAAAACAAAGGCAATTGCCTAGAGATGTGGTGATTTATTTTACAGACAAAGAAATTAGAAATAATATTGTCCAGAATTCTTATGATTCTGCTTTGCAATTTCGTGGAAGAAAGATTTGGATTTTTAAGGAACTCCCGCCCAAGATGTTAATGGAGAGAAAGAAATTTGGTTTTCTAGTGAATGAGTTAAAAAAAAGGAATATTCTATTTAGGTGGGACGTCCCAGTTGGTTTAATATTGAGACACCAAGGAGTAAGATACCAACTGAATACTGTCGAAAAAGCGGAAGAATTTTATCAAAAAATTTTAAAAATAAATCTAACATCTTTAGGCATAATACAGGACAAGCAAAAGGAGTTGGAAATAAAGGGAAAACATCAAATTACAGAGGCTGTGGTAGATAAACTGTCTTTGGACTCCTTGGATACCCCAGCTGGACTGTCTATAAATTTGAGAGCAGTGTCATCTGATTCTAATGTGATGAACTATCAACTTACAGACAAGTGCGTAAATCAACCAGTTGATATACAAGTGATGGAAAAGACATATGAGATAATAAAACAAAACCAACAAGATCAATTTACAAAGCAGAATGATAACCGATCAGCTGATACACAACTTGTAGGAAGGAAATCTGGATGGAAATGCAACCCGCAAAAGAAAAAGAAAAGAAACAGATCTCGTAGAAATAGTAGTTTCTAAACCAAGCAACAGTGAAGCCAGGGATTTTTAAAAAAATAAATGAATATGTGAAAAGATATTGGAGGCGAATTATCGTTTAATACTATCTTGAGAAAAGTGGCAGATCTCTGCAATGCCGTGATTTTGGGATGTGGAAAGAGCCTTACATTGTTGGATTTGAACTATCTATTTTGGATTTCTTTTACCGATAAATATATTATATCTATTTTGAGTTACAAGGCAAGAGAGTCATGCTGGGGCATGCAGAAGATCTGGCTGTTACCCACTAAGATGATGGGGATTTATAATCCTGATGAAAACCACAATTACAACTATATGGAATATAATTATAATGTCACTCGGGTGGTTGTTTTTACTTTTATATATACATGAGGATATTCATTATTGATGGGGGCAGAAGATGACTGAAGATTTTGAATAAACTGTTGCACCAGGATGCTATGTTACCCTATTATGGATGACGGATTTAACAATCTAGTGGAAAGACATCAAAGAAGATACTAAATGAATTATAAATTTAAAGTTATTGTCTTTTCTCTTTTTATAAAATGGAATGTATATATAGACATATGTATATTTTAGCAGAGTGGGCAGTGGATTATATTTAGAATTGTAGTGTATGGTAATCTTGCAGGAAACTGGGTTGAAATAGGCTAGTTTAGTGATTGATTAGTTTAAGAAAAAGGATTTTTAAGTCATATATTTTGGGGAGTGGAAGAATTGGATAGAACTGAATAAATGTTAAATTTGGAGAAGGCTGCTTTGAAATGTTAAATTAATATATATAAAAGTAAAGGTTATGTTGTTGTAATAATAATAATATTTTATAAGTTTGGGGGAGGAGAAAAAGGGTAGATTGTGAAAAGCGGAGAAAAGCGGAGTTATAAGAATACTATGCTAAGGGTCAGTACTTTGAGGAGTGAGTAAGGGCATGGTAAAATATTATGTAATTAATTATGAATTAGCTTATTGTTGTGAAGAAGAAGTCACAGGGGGGGATGGGTGGTGAGGGGGGGTTGGGGAAGAAGGGAGGAAAAGGGGGAAAAACCTGTATTTGAAAAACTTTTTCAATAAAAAAAAAAAAAAAATGACAATTGTAGCCTGTTCCAGATTTCCAGGTCTTTTTTAATTTCTTTTAGTAATTTCGTGTAATTGTCTTCTTTGATCGTGGTTGCTTTTGCCGTCAGTCAAATACCTAAATATTTTATCATCTTTACTAATTGGATTCCTAATTCTTCTTCTAATTCCGATCTCTGAGTCTGGGTCATATTTTTCATCATTATTTTTGTTTTTTGTTTGTTTATTTTGAGGCCCACGACTTCCCCGTATTGTTCTATCATCGACATCAGTCTGGGTCCAGATCGTCTTGGGTTTTCCAAGTTGAAAATTACGTCGTCTGCAAAGGCGAGCAATTTGTACTCCTCTCCCCGGATCTTGAGTCCTTTGATTTCTTCCTCGTTCCTTATTTCGTTTAATAATACCTCCAATGCTATTATAAATATTAATGGTGACATGGGACATCCTTGTCGTACTCCTTTCTGAATATCAAAAATTTGTGTCATGTCACCGTTTATTGAGATTTTTGCTGTTTGTTGGGAATAAATTTTTTTAATCAGGTTATGAAATTTCTCTCCACAGTTCATTAGTTCAAGTTGTTTTATGAAAAAAGACCAATTTAAATTGTCGAAGGCCTTCTGGGCATCAAGGGAGATTATGGCCATTTCTCTGTCTATCTTCTGATCATAGTATTCCAGAATATTTATAATCATTCTCTATCTATCTATCTATCTATCTATCTATCTATCTATCTATCTATCTATCTATCTATCTATCTATCTATCTACCTATATATCTATATATCTATCTATCTACCTATATATCTTTCTATCTATCGTATTTAAAATAGAGATAAAACAAATTAAATAAATTTGGCTGAACCATTTTAAAACCCCAATAATTTAAAACCAAATTTAAAATTCCCATTTAAAAAGAGGAAAAGTTTAGGTCAGGCCAGCTTGATGGAATAGGAACGTCTTAAGCGCGCGGCGGAAGGTACGCAGATCCGGAATCCTCCGTATCTCGGGGGGGGGAGATCGTTCCAGATTGTAGGTGCCCCCACAGAGAAGGCTCTCCCCCTGGGGGCCGCCAGTCGACATTGTTTGGCCGACAGCACCCGGAGGAGCCCCTCTCTATGGGAGCGTACTGGTCGGTGGGAGGCTATTGGTGGTAGCAGGAGGTCCTGCAAATAGCCAGGTCCTAAGCCATGGAGCGCTCTGAAGGTGATAACCAAAACCTTGAAGCGCACTCGGAAGACCACCAGGAGCCAGTGCAGCTCGCGCAGGAGAGGCGTTACATGGGAGCGCCACGTCGCTCCCATCACCACCCGCGGCCGCACTCTGCGCCAGTTGGAGCCTCCGAGTGCTCCTCAAGGGGAGCCCCATGTAGAGAGTGTTACAATAGTCCAGACGGGAGGTGACGAGGGCATGAGTGACCGTGTGTAACGAGTCCCGATCCAGAAAGGGACGCAACTGGCGAATCAGGTGGACCTGATGAAAAATCCTCCCGGTCACGGCCGTCAAGTGCTCTTCTAAAGACAGCCGTGAATCCAGGAGGACACCCAAGTTGCGAGCCCT
>JAXLNS010000045.1:292500-297500 GCA_037215915.1 Pantherophis vulpinus | reverse complement strand
TCCAGACATCCAGACATTTATCTATCTATCTATCTATCTATCTATCTATCTATCTATCTATCTATCTATCTATCTATCTATCTATCTATCTATCTATCTATCATCTATCTGTCCACACTTCCATCCATCCAACCCCTCTATCTATCCATCTATCTATCTTTCTATCTATCTATCTATCTATCTATCTATCTATCTATCTATCTATCTATCTATCTATCTATCTATCTATCTATCTATCTATCTATCTATCTATCATCTATCTATCCACACTTCCATCCATCCAACCCCTCTATCTATCTATCTATCTATCTATCTATCTATCTATCTATCTATCTATCTATCTATCTATCTATCTATCTATCTATCTATCTATCTATCATCTATCTATCCACACTTCCATCCATCCAACCCCTCTATCTATCTATCTATCTATCTATCTATCTATCTATCTATCTATCTATCTATCTATCTATCTATCTATCTATCTATCTATCTATCCAGACATCCAGACATCCAGACATTTATCTATCTATCTATCTATCTGTCTGTCTGTCTGTCTGTCTGTCTGTCTGTCTGTCTGTCTGTCTGTCTGTCTATCTATCTATCTATCTATCTATCCAGACATCCAGATATTTATCTATCTATCTATCTATCTATCTATCTATCTATCTATCTATCTATCTATCTGTCTGTCTGTCTGTCTGTCTGTCTGTCTGTCTATCTATCTATCTATCTGTCTGTCTGTCTGTCTGTCTGTCTGTCTGTCTGTCTGTCTGTCTGTCTGTCTATCTATCTATCTATCTATCTATCTATCTATCTATCTATCTATCTATCTATCCAGACATCCAAATATTTATCTATCTATCTATCTATCTATCTATCTATCTATCTATCTATCTATCTATCTATCTATCTATCTATCTATCTATCTATCCAGATATCCAGGCATTTATGTATGTATGTATGTATGTATGTATGTATGTATGTATGTATGTATGTATGTATGTATCTATCTATCTATCTATCTATCTATCTATCTATCTATCTATCTATCTATCTATCTATCTATCTATCTATCTATCTATCTATCTATAAATCCAGACATCCAGACATCTATCTATCTATCTATCTATCTATCTATCTATCTATCTATCTATCTATCTATCTATCTATCTATCTATCTATCTATCTATCTATCTATCTATCTATCAATCCAGACATCCAGACATTTATCTATCTATCTATCTATCTATCTATCTATCTATCTATCTATCTATCTATCTATCTATCTATCTATCTATCTATCTATCTATCTATCTATCTATCTATCTATCCAGACATCCAGACATCTATCTATCTATCTATCTATCTATCTATCTATCTATCTATCTATCTATCTATCTATCTATCTATCTATCTATCTATCTATCTATCTATCTATCTATCTATCTATCTATCTATCTATCTATCTAAATAACTATCTATCTATCCAGACATCCAGACATCCAGACATCCAGACATTTATCTATCTATCTATCTATCTATCTATCTATCTATCTATCTATCTATCTATCTATCTATCTATCTATCTATCTATCTATCTATCTATCTATCTATCTATCTATCATCTATCTGTCCACACTTCCATCCATCCAACCCCTCTATCTATCCATCTATCTATCTATCTTTCTATCTATCTATCTATCTATCTATCTATCTATCTATCTATCTATCTATCTATCTATCTATCTATCTATCTATCTATCTATCTATCTATCTATCTATCTATCTATCCAGACATCCAGACATTTATCTATCTATCTGTCTGTCTGTCTATCTATCTATCTATCTATCTATCTATCTATCTATCTATCTATCTATCTATCTATCTATCTATCTATCTATCTATCATCTATCTATCCACACTTCCATCCATCCAACCTCTCTATCTATCTATCTATCTATCTATCTATCTATCTATCTATCTATCTATCTATCTATCTATCTATCTATCTATCTATCTATCTATCTATCTATCTATCCAGACATCCAGACATCTATCTATCTATCTATCTATCTATCTATCTATCTATCTATCTATCTATCTATCTATCTATCTATCTATCTATCTATCTATCTATCTATCTATCTATCTATCTATCTATCTATCCAGACATCCAGACATCCAGACATCCAGACATTTATCTATCTATCTATCTATCTATCTATCTATCTATCTATCTATCTATCTATCTATCTATCTATCTATCTATCTATCTATCTATCTATCTATCATCTATCTGTCCACACTTCCATCCATCCAACCCCTCTATCTATCTATCTATCTATCTATCTATCTATCTATCTATCTATCTATCTATCTATCTATCTATCTATCTATCTATCCAGACATCCAGACATTTATCTATCTATCTGTCTGTCTGTCTATCTATCTATCTATCTATCTATCTATCTATCTATCTATCTATCTATCTATCATCTATCTATCTATCTATCTATCTATCTATCTATCTATCTATCTATCTATCTATCTATCTATCTATCTATCTATCATCTATCTATCCACACTTCCATCCATCCAACCCCTCTATCTATCTATCTATCTATCTATCTATCTATCTATCTATCTATCTATCTATCTATCTATCTATCTATCTATCTATCTATCTATCTATCATCTATCTATCCACACTTCCATCCATCCAACCCCTCTATCTATCTATCTATCTATCTATCTATCTATCTATCTATCTATCTATCTATCTATCTATCTATCTATCTATCTATCTATCTATCTATCCAGACATCCAGACATCCAGACATTTATCTATCTATCTATCTATCTATCTATCTATCTATCTGTCTGTCTGTCTGTCTGTCTGTCTGTCTGTCTGTCTGTCTGTCTGTCTATCTATCTATCTATCTATCCAGACATCCAGACATTTATCTATCTATCTGTCTGTCTGTCTGTCTATCTATCTATCTATCTATCTATCTATCTATCTATCTATCTATCTATCTATCTATCTATCTATCTATCTATCTATCTATCATCTATCTATCCACACTTCCATCCATCCAACCCCTCTATCTATCTATCTATCTATCTATCTATCTATCTATCTATCTATCTATCTATCTATCTATCTATCTATCTATCTATCTATCATCTATCTATCCACACTTCCATCCATCCAACCCCTCTATCTATCTATCTATCTATCTATCTATCTATCTATCTATCTATCTATCTATCTATCTATCTATCTATCTATCCAGACATCCAGACATCCAGACATTTATCTATCTATCTATCTATCTGTCTGTCTGTCTGTCTGTCTGTCTGTCTGTCTGTCTGTCTGTCTGTCTGTCTGTCTATCTATCTATCTATCTATCTATCCAGACATCCAGATATTTATCTATCTATCTATCTATCTATCTATCTATCTATCTATCTATCTATCTGTCTGTCTGTCTGTCTGTCTGTCTGTCTATCTATCTATCTGTCTGTCTGTCTGTCTGTCTGTCTGTCTGTCTGTCTGTCTGTCTGTCTGTCTGTCTGTCTATCTATCTATCTATCTATCTATCTATCTATCTATCTATCTATCTATCTATCTATCTATCTATCTATCTATCCAGACATCCAAATATTTATCTATCTATCTATCTATCTATCTATCTATCTATCTATCTATCTATCTATCTATCTATCTATCTATCTATCTATCTATCCAGATATCCAGGCATTTATGTATGTATGTATGTATGTATGTATGTATGTATGTATGTATGTATGTATGTATCTATCTATCTATCTATCTATCTATCTATCTATCTATCTATCTATCTATCTATCTATCTATCTATCTATCTATCTATCTATCTATCTATCTATAAATCCAGACATCCAGACATCTATCTATCTATCTATCTATCTATCTATCTATCTATCTATCTATCTATCTATCTATCTATCTATCTATCTATCTATCTATCTATCTATCTATCTATCTATCAATCCAGACATCCAGACATTTATCTATCTATCTATCTATCTATCTATCTATCTATCTATCTATCTATCTATCTATCTATCTATCTATCTATCTATCTATCTATCTATCTATCTATCTATCTATCTATCTATCTATCTATCCAGACATCCAGACATCTATCTATCTATCTATCTATCTATCTATCTATCTATCTATCTATCTATCTATCTATCTATCTATCTATCTATCTATCTATCTATCTATCTATCTATCTATCTATCTATCTATCTAAATAACTATCTATCTATCCAGACATCCAGACATCCAGACATCCAGACATTTATCTATCTATCTATCTATCTATCTATCTATCTATCTATCTATCTATCTATCTATCTATCTATCTATCTATCTATCTATCTATCTATCTATCTATCTATCATCTATCTGTCCACACTTCCATCCATCCAACCCCTCTATCTATCCATCTATCTATCTATCTTTCTATCTATCTATCTATCTATCTATCTATCTATCTATCTATCTATCTATCTATCTATCTATCTATCTATCTATCTATCTATCCAGACATCCAGACATTTATCTATCTATCTGTCTGTCTGTCTATCTATCTATCTATCTATCTATCTATCTATCTATCTATCTATCTATCTATCTATCTATCTATCTATCTATCTATCTATCATCTATCTATCCACACTTCCATCCATCCAACCCCTCTATCTATCTATCTATCTATCTATCTATCTATCTATCTATCTATCTATCTATCTATCTATCTATCTATCTATCTATCTATCTATCTATCTATCTATCTATCCAGACATCCAGACATCTATCTATCTATCTATCTATCTATCTATCTATCTATCTATCTATCTATCTATCTATCTATCTATCTATCTATCTATCTATCTATCTATCTATCTATCTATCTATCTATCCAGACATCCAGACATCCAG
>JAXLNS010000045.1:285000-287500 GCA_037215915.1 Pantherophis vulpinus | reverse complement strand
TATCTATCTATCTATCTATCTATCTATCTATCTATCTATCTATCTATCTATCCAGACATCCAGACATCCAGACATCCAGACATCCAGACATTTATCTATCTATCTATCTATCTATCTATCTATCTATCTATCTATCTATCTATCTATCTATCTATCTATCTATCTATCTATCTATCTATCTATCATCTATCTGTCCACACTTCCATCCATCCAACCCCTCTATCTATCTATCTATCTATCTATCTATCTATCTATCTATCTATCTATCTATCTATCTATCTATCTATCTATCCAGACATCCAGACATTTATCTATCTGTCTGTCTGTCTGTCTATCTATCTATCTATCTATCTATCTATCTATCTATCTATCTATCTATCTATCATCTATCTATCTATCTATCTATCTATCTATCTATCTATCTATCTATCTATCTATCTATCTATCTATCTATCTATCTATCTATCATCTATCTATCCACACTTCCATCCATCCAACCCCTCTATCTATCTATCTATCTATCTATCTATCTATCTATCTATCTATCTATCTATCTATCTATCTATCTATCTATCTATCTATCATCTATCTATCCACACTTCCATCCATCCAACCCCTCTATCTATCTATCTATCTATCTATCTATCTATCTATCTATCTATCTATCTATCTATCTATCTATCTATCTATCTATCTATCTATCTATCTATCATCTATCTGTCCACACTTCCATCCATCCAACCCCTCTATCTATCTATCTATCTATCTATCTATCTATCTATCTATCTATCTATCTATCTATCTATCTATCTATCTATCTATCTATCTATCTATCTATCTATCTATCCAGACATCCAGACATTTATCTATCTATCTATCTGTCTGTCTGTCTATCTATCTATCTATCTATCTATCTATCTATCTATCTATCTATCTATCTATCTATCTATCTATCTATCTATCTATCATCTATCTGTCCACACTTCCATCCATCCAACCCCTCTATCTATCTATCTATCTATCTATCTATCTATCTATCTATCTATCTATCTATCTATCCAGACATCCAGACATTTATCTATCTATCTGTCTGTCTGTCTATCATCTATCTATCTATCTATCTATCTATCTATCTATCTATCTATCTATCTATCTATCTATCTATCTATCTATCTATCTATCTATCTATCTATCTATCTATCTATCAATCCAGACATCCAGACATTTATCTATCTATCTATCTATCTATCTATCTATCTATCTATCTATCTATCTATCTATCTATCTATCTATCTATCTATCTATCTATCTATCTATCTATCTATCTATCTATCTATCTATCCAGACATCCAGACATCTATCTATCTATCTATCTATCTATCTATCTATCTATCTATCTATCTATCTATCTATCTATCTATCTATCTATCTATCTATCTATCTATCTATCTATCCAGACATCCAGACATCCAGACATCCAGACATCCAGACATTTATCTATCTATCTATCTATCTATCTATCTATCTATCTATCTATCTATCTATCTATCTATCTATCTATCTATCTATCTATCTATCTATCTATCTATCTATCATCTATCTGTCCACACTTCCATCCATCCAACCCCTCTATCTATCTATCTATCTATCTATCTATCTATCTATCTATCTATCTATCTATCTATCTATCTATCTATCTATCTATCCAGACATCCAGACATTTATCTATCTGTCTGTCTGTCTGTCTATCTATCTATCTATCTATCTATCTATCTATCTATCTATCTATCTATCATCTATCTATCTATCTATCTATCTATCTATCTATCTATCTATCTATCTATCTATCATCTATCTATCCACACTTCCATCCATCCAACCCCTCTATCTATCTATCTATCTATCTATCTATCTATCTATCTATCTATCTATCTATCTATCTATCTATCTATCTATCTATCTATCTATCTATCATCTATCTATCCACACTTCCATCCATCCAACCCCTCTATCTATCTATCTATCTATCTATCTATCTATCTATCTATCTATCTATCTATCTATCTATCTATCTATCTATCTATCTATCTATCTATCTATCATCTATCTGTCCACACTTCCATCCATCCAACCCCTCTATCTATCTATCTATCTATCTATCTATCTATCTATCTATCTATCTATCTATCTATCTATCTATCTATCTATCTATCTATCTATCTATCCAGACATCCAGACATTTATCTATCTATCTATCTGTCTGTCTGTCTATCTATCTATCTATCTATCTATCTATCTATCTATCTATCTATCTATCTATCTATCTATCTATCTATCTATCTATCTATCTATCTATCCAGACATCCAGACATCTATCTATCTATCTATCTATCTATCTATCTATCTATCTATCTATCTATCTATCTATCTATCATCTATCTGTCCACACTTCCATCCATCCAACCCCTCTATCTATCTATCTATCTATCTATCTATCTAT
>JAXLNS010000045.1:267500-275000 GCA_037215915.1 Pantherophis vulpinus | reverse complement strand
TATCTGTCCACACTTCCATCCATCCAACCCCTCTATCTATCTATCTATCTATCTATCTATCTATCTATCTATCTATCTATCTATCTATCATCTATCTATCCAGACATCCAGACATTTATCTATCTGTCTGTCTGTCTGTCTGTCTATCTATCTATCTATCTATCTATCTATCTATCTATCTATCTATCTATCTATCTATCATCTATCTATCTATCTATCTATCTATCTATCTATCTATCTATCTATCTATCTATCTATCTATCTATCTATCTATCATCTATCTATCCACACTTCCATCCATCCAACCCCTCTATCTATCTATCTATCTATCTATCTATCTATCTATCTATCTATCTATCTATCTATCTATCTATCTATCTATCTATCTATCTATCTATCATCTATCTATCCACACTTCCATCCATCCAACCCCTCTATCTATCTATCTATCTATCTATCTATCTATCTATCTATCTATCTATCTATCTATCTATCTATCTATCTATCTATCTATCATCTATCTATCCACACTTCCATCCATCCAACCCCTCTATCTATCTATCTATCTATCTATCTATCTATCTATCTATCTATCTATCTATCTATCTATCTATCTATCTATCTATCTATCTATCTATCTATCTATCTATCTATCTATCCAGACATCCAGACATCCAGACATTTATCTATCTATCTATCTATCTATCTATCTATCTATCTATCTATCTATCTATCTATCTATCTATCTATCTATCTATCTGTCTGTCTGTCTGTCTGTCTGTCTGTCTGTCTGTCTGTCTGTCTGTCTGTCTATCTATCTATCTATCCAGACATCCAGATATCTATCTATCTATCTATCTATCTATCTATCTATCTATCTATCTATCTATCTATCTATCTATCTATCTATCTATCTATCTATCTATCTATCTATCCAGATATCCAGGCATTTATGTATGTATGTATGTATGTATGTATGTATGTATGTATGTATGTATGTATGTATCTATCTATCTATCTATCTATCTATCTATCTATCTATCTATCTATCTATCTATCTATCTATCCAGATATCCAGGCATTTATGTATGTATGTATGTATGTATGTATGTATGTATGTATCTATCTATCTATCTATCTATCTATCTATCTATCTATCTATCTATCTATCTATCTATCTATCTATCTATCTATCTATCCAGATATCCAGGCATTTATGTATGTATGTATGTATGTATGTATGTATGTATGTATGTATGTATGTATGTATCTATCTATCTATCTATCTATCTATCTATCTATCTATCTATCTATCTATCTATCTATCTATCTATCTATCAATCCAGACATCCAGACATTTATCTATCTATCTATCTATCTATCTATCTATCTATCTATCTATCTATCTATCTATCTATCTATCTATCTATCTATCTATCTATCTATCTATCATCTATCTGTCCACACTTCCATCCATCCAACCCCTCTATCTATCTATCTATCTATCTATCTATCTATCTATCTATCTATCTATCTATCATCTATCTATCCAGACATCCAGACATTTATCTATCTGTCTGTCTGTCTGTCTATCTATCTATCTATCTATCTATCTATCTATCTATCTATCTATCTATCATCTATCTATCTATCTATCTATCTATCTATCTATCTATCTATCTATCTATCTATCATCTATCTATCCACACTTCCATCCATCCAACCCCTCTATCTATCTATCTATCTATCTATCTATCTATCTATCTATCTATCTATCTATCTATCTATCTATCTATCTATCTATCTATCTATCTATCATCTATCTATCCACACTTCCATCCATCCAACCCCTCTATCTATCTATCTATCTATCTATCTATCTATCTATCTATCTATCTATCTATCTATCTATCTATCTATCTATCTATCTATCTATCTATCATCTATCTATCCACACTTCCATCCATCCAACCCCTCTATCTATCTATCTATCTATCTATCTATCTATCTATCTATCTATCTATCTATCTATCTATCTATCTATCTATCTATCTATCTATCTATCTATCTATCTATCTATCCAGACATCCAGACATCCAGACATTTATCTATCTATCTATCTATCTATCTGTCTGTCTGTCTGTCTGTCTGTCTGTCTGTCTGTCTGTCTGTCTGTCTGTCTGTCTGTCTGTCTGTCTGTCTGTCTATCTATCTATCTATCCAGACATCCAGATATCTATCTATCTATCTATCTATCTATCTATCTATCTATCTATCTATCTATCTATCTATCTATCCAGATATCCAGGCATTTATGTATGTATGTATGTATGTATGTATGTATGTATGTATGTATGTATGTATGTATGTATGTATCTATCTATCTATCTATCTATCTATCTATCTATCTATCTATCTATCTATCTATCTATCTATCCAGATATCCAGGCATTTATGTATGTATGTATGTATGTATGTATGTATGTATGTATGTATGTATCTATCTATCTATCTATCTATCTATCTATCTATCTATCTATCCAGATATCCAGGCATTTATGTATGTATGTATGTATGTATGTATGTATGTATGTATGTATCTATCTATCTATCTATCTATCTATCTATCTATCTATCTATCTATCTATCTATCTATCCAGATATCCAGGCATTTATGTATGTATGTATGTATGTATGTATGTATGTATGTATGTATGTATGTATCTATCTATCTATCTATCTATCTATCTATCTATCTATCTATCTATCTATCTATCTATCTATCTATCTATCTATCAATCCAGACATCCAGACATTTATCTATCTATCTATCTATCTATCTATCTATCTATCTATCTATCTATCTATCTATCTATCTATCTATCATCTATCTATCTATCTATCTATCTATCTATCTATCTATCTATCTATCTATCTATCATCTATCTATCCACACTTCCATCCATCCAACCCCTCTATCTATCTATCTATCTATCTATCTATCTATCTATCTATCTATCTATCTATCTATCTATCTATCTATCTATCTATCTATCATCTATCTATCCACACTTCCATCCATCCAACCCCTCTATCTATCTATCTATCTATCTATCTATCTATCTATCTATCTATCTATCTATCTATCTATCTATCTATCATCTATCTATCCACACTTCCATCCATCCAACCCCTCTATCTATCTATCTATCTATCTATCTATCTATCTATCTATCTATCTATCTATCTATCTATCTATCTATCTATCTATCTATCTATCTATCTATCTATCTATCTATCTATCTATCCAGACATCCAGACATCCAGACATTTATCTATCTATCTATCTATCTATCTATCTATCTATCTATCTATCTATCTATCTATCTGTCTGTCTGTCTGTCTGTCTGTCTGTCTGTCTGTCTGTCTGTCTGTCTGTCTATCTATCTATCCAGACATCCAGATATCTATCTATCTATCTATCTATCTATCTATCTATCTATCTATCTATCTATCTATCTATCTATCTATCTATCTATCTATCTATCTATCTATACAGATATCCAGGCATTTATGTATGTATGTATGTATGTATGTATGTATGTATGTATGTATGTATGTATGTATGTATCTATCTATCTATCTATCTATCTATCTATCTATCTATCTATCTATCTATCTATCCAGATATCCAGGCATTTATGTATGTATGTATGTATGTATGTATGTATGTATGTATGTATGTATCTATCTATCTATCTATCTATCTATCTATCTATCTATCTATCTATCTATCTATCTATCTATCTATCTATCCAGATATCCAGGCATTTATGTATGTATGTATGTATGTATGTATGTATGTATGTATGTATGTATGTATCTATCTATCTATCTATCTATCTATCTATCTATCTATCTATCTATCTATCTATCTATCTATCCAGATATCCAGGCATTTATGTATGTATGTATGTATGTATGTATGTATGTATGTATGTATGTATGTATCTATCTATCTATCTATCTATCTATCTATCTATCTATCTATCTATCTATCTATCTATCTATCTATCTATCTATCTATCTATCTATCAATCCAGACATCCAGACATTTATCTATCTATCTATCTATCTATCTATCTATCTATCTATCTATCTATCTATCTATCTATCTATCTATCTATCTATCTATCTATCTATCTATCTATCTATCTATCTATCTATCTATCTAAATAACTATCTATCTATCCAGACATCCAGACATCCAGACATCCAGACATTTATCTATCTATCTATCTATCTATCTATCTATCTATCTATCTATCTATCTATCTATCTATCTATCTATCTATCTATCTATCTATCTATCATCTATCTGTCCACACTTCCATCCATCCAACCCCTCTATCTATCCATCTATCTATCTATCTATCTATCTATCTATCTATCTATCTATCTATCTATCTATCTATCTATCTATCTATCTATCTATCTATCTATCTATCCAGACATCCAGACATTTATCTATCTATCTGTCTGTCTGTCTATCTATCTATCTATCTATCTATCTATCTATCTATCTATCTATCTATCTATCTATCTATCTATCTATCTATCATCTATCTATCTATCTATCTATCTATCTATCTATCTATCTATCTATCTATCTATCTATCTATCATCTATCTATCCACACTTCCATCCATCCAACCCCTCTATCTATCTATCTATCTATCTATCTATCTATCTATCTATCTATCTATCTATCTATCATCTATCTATCCACACTTCCATCCATCCAACCCCTCTATCTATCTATCTATCTATCTATCTATCTATCTATCTATCTATCTATCTATCTATCTATCTATCTATCTATCTATCTATCTATCTATCCAGACATCCAGACATCCAGACATTTATCTATCTATCTATCTATCTATCTATCTATCTGTCTGTCTGTCTGTCTGTCTGTCTGTCTGTCTGTCTGTCTGTCTGTCTGTCTATCTATCTATCTATCTATCTATCCAGATATCCAGGCATTTATGTATGTATGTATGTATGTATGTATGTATGTATGTATGTATGTATGTATGTATGTATCTATCTATCTATCTATCTATCTATCTATCTATCTATCTATCTATCTATCTATCTATCTATCTATCATCTATCTATCTATCTATCTATCTATCTATCTATCTATCTATCTATCTATCTATCTATCTATCTATCATCTATCTATCCACACTTCCATCCATCCAACCCCTCTATCTATCTATCTATCTATCTATCTATCTATCTATCTATCTATCTATCTATCTATCTATCTATCTATCTATCTATCATCTATCTATCCACACTTCCATCCATCCAACCCCTCTATCTATCTATCTATCTATCTATCTATCTATCTATCTATCTATCTATCTATCTATCTATCTATCTATCTATCTATCTATCTATCTATCTATCTATCTATCTATCTATCATCTATCTATCCACACTTCCATCCATCCAACCCCTCTATCTATCTATCTATCTATCTATCTATCTATCTATCTATCTATCTATCTATCTATCTATCTATCTATCTATCTATCTATCTATCCAGACATCCAGACATCCAGACATTTATCTATCTATCTATCTATCTATCTATCTATCTATCTATCTATCATCTATCTGTCCACACTTCCATCCATCCAACCCCTCTATCTATCTATCTATCTATCTATCTATCTATCTATCTATCTATCTATCTATCATCTATCTATCCAGACATCCAGACATTTATCTATCTGTCTGTCTGTCTGTCTGTCTATCTATCTATCTATCTATCTATCTATCTATCTATCTATCTATCTATCTATCTATCTATCTATCATCTATCTATCTATCTATCTATCTATCTATCTATCTATCTATCTATCTATCTATCTATCTATCTATCTATCATCTATCTATCCACACTTCCATCCATCCAACCCCTCTATCTATCTATCTATCTATCTATCTATCTATCTATCTATCTATCTATCTATCTATCTATCTATCTATCTATCTATCTATCTATCTAAATAACTATCTATCTATCCAGACATCCAGACATCCAGACATCCAGACATTTATCTATCTATCTATCTATCTATCTATCTATCTATCTATCTATCTATCTATCTATCTATCTATCTATCTATCTATCTATCTATCTATCTATCTATCTATCTATCTATCATCTATCTGTCCACACTTCCATCCATCCAACCCCTCTATCTATCCATCTATCTATCTATCTATCTATCTATCTATCTATCTATCTATCTATCTATCTATCTATCTATCTATCTATCTATCTATCTATCTATCTATCTATCTATCCAGACATCCAGACATTTATCTATCTATCTGTCTGTCTGTCTATCTATCTATCTATCTATCTATCTATCTATCTATCTATCTATCTATCTATCTATCTATCTATCTATCTATCTATCCAGACATCCAGATATTTATCTATCTATCTATCTATCTATCTATCTATCTATCTATCTATCTATCTATCTGTCTGTCTGTCTGTCTGTCTGTCTGTCTGTCTGTCTATCTATCTGTCTGTCTGTCTGTCTGTCTGTCTGTCTGTCTGTCTGTCTGTCTGTCTGTCTGTCTGTCTGTCTGTCTATCTATCTATCTATCTATCTATCTATCTATCTATCTATCTATCTATCTATCTATCTATCCAGACATCCAAATATTTATCTATCTATCTATCTATCTATCTATCTATCTATCTATCTATCTATCTATCTATCTATCTATCTATCTATCTATCTATCTATCTATCTATCTATCCAGATATCCAGGCATTTATGTATGTATGTATGTATGTATGTATGTATGTATGTATGTATGTATGTATGTATGTATCTATCTATCTATCTATCTATCTATCTATCTATCTATCTATCTATCTATCTATCTATCTATCTATCTATCTATCTATCTATCTATCTATAAATCCAGACATCCAGACATCTATCTATCTATCTATCTATCTATCTATCTATCTATCTATCTATCTATCTATCTATCTATCTATCTATCTATCTATCTATCTATCTATCTATCTATCTATCTATCTATCTATCAATCCAGACATCCAGACATTTATCTATCTATCTATCTATCTATCTATCTATCTATCTATCTATCTATCTATCTATCTATCTATCTATCTATCTATCTATCTATCTATCTATCTATCTATCTATCTATCTATCCAGACATCCAGACATCTATCTATCTATCTATCTATCTATCTATCTATCTATCTATCTATCTATCTATCTATCTATCTATCTATCTATCTATCTATCTATCTATCTATCTATCTATCTATCTATCTATCCAGACATCCAGACATCCAGACATCCAGACATTTATCTATCTATCTATCTATCTATCTATCTATCTATCTATCTATCTATCTATCTATCTATC
>JAXLNS010000045.1:255000-262500 GCA_037215915.1 Pantherophis vulpinus | reverse complement strand
TCTATCTATCTATCTATCTATCTATCATCTATCTATCCACACTTCCATCCATCCAACCCCTCTATCTATCTATCTATCTATCTATCTATCTATCTATCTATCTATCTATCTATCTATCTATCCAGACATCCAGACATCCAGACATTTATCTATCTATCTATCTATCTGTCTGTCTGTCTGTCTGTCTGTCTGTCTGTCTGTCTGTCTGTCTATCTATCTATCTATCTATCTATCCAGACATCCAGATATTTATCTATCTATCTATCTATCTATCTATCTATCTATCTATCTATCTATCTATCTATCTGTCTGTCTGTCTGTCTGTCTGTCTGTCTATCTATCTATCTGTCTGTCTGTCTGTCTGTCTGTCTGTCTGTCTGTCTGTCTGTCTGTCTGTCTATCTATCTATCTATCTATCTATCTATCTATCTATCTATCTATCTATCTATCCAGACATCCAAATATTTATCTATCTATCTATCTATCTATCTATCTATCTATCTATCTATCTATCTATCTATCTATCTATCTATCTATCTATCTATCTATCCAGATATCCAGGCATTTATGTATGTATGTATGTATGTATGTATGTATGTATGTATGTATGTATGTATCTATCTATCTATCTATCTATCTATCTATCTATCTATCTATCTATCTATCTATCTATCTATAAATCCAGACATCCAGACATCTATCTATCTATCTATCTATCTATCTATCTATCTATCTATCTATCTATCTATCTATCTATCTATCTATCTATCTATCTATCTATCTATCTATCTATCTATCTATCTATCTATCTATCAATCAATCCAGACATCCAGACATTTATCTATCTATCTATCTATCTATCTATCTATCTATCTATCTATCTATCTATCTATCTATCTATCTATCTATCCAGACATCCAGACATCTATCTATCTATCTATCTATCATCTATCTATCCACACTTCCATCCATCCAACCCCTCTATCTATCTATCTATCTATCTATCTATCTATCTATCTATCTATCTATCTATCTATCTATCTATCTATCTATCTATCTATCTATCTATCTATCATCTATCTGTCCACACTTCCATCCATCCAACCCCTCTATCTATCTATCTATCTATCTATCTATCTATCTATCTATCTATCTATCTATCTATCTATCTATCCAGACATCCAGACATTTATCTATCTATCTGTCTGTCTGTCTGTCTATCTATCTATCTATCTATCTATCTATCTATCTATCTATCTATCTATCTATCTATCTATCTATCTATCTATCTATCTATCATCTATCTGTCCACACTTCCATCCATCCAACCCCTCTATCTATCTATCTATCTATCTATCTATCTATCTATCTATCTATCTATCTATCTATCTATCCAGACATCCAGACATTTATCTATCTATCTGTCTGTCTGTCTATCTATCATCTATCTATCTATCTATCTATCTATCTATCTATCTATCTATCTATCTATCTATCTATCTATCTATCAATCCAGACATCCAGACATTTATCTATCTATCTATCTATCTATCTATCTATCTATCTATCTATCTATCTATCTATCTATCTATCTATCTATCTATCTATCTATCTATCTATCTATCTATCTATCTATCTATCTATCCAGACATCCAGACATCTATCTATCTATCTATCTATCTATCTATCTATCTATCTATCTATCTATCTATCTATCTATCTATCTATCTATCTATCTATCTATCTATCTATCCAGACATCCAGACATCCAGACATCCAGACATTTATCTATCTATCTATCTATCTATCTATCTATCTATCTATCTATCTATCTATCTATCTATCTATCTATCTATCTATCTATCTATCATCTATCTGTCCACACTTCCATCCATCCAACCCCTCTATCTATCTATCTATCTATCTATCTATCTATCTATCTATCTATCTATCTATCTATCTATCTATCTATCTATCCAGACATCCAGACATTTATCTATCTGTCTGTCTGTCTGTCTATCTATCTATCTATCTATCTATCTATCTATCTATCTATCTATCTATCTATCTATCATCTATCTATCTATCTATCTATCTATCTATCTATCTATCTATCTATCTATCATCTATCTATCCACACTTCCATCCATCCAACCCCTCTATCTATCTATCTATCTATCTATCTATCTATCTATCTATCTATCTATCTATCTATCTATCTATCTATCTATCTATCTATCTATCTATCATCTATCTATCCACACTTCCATCCATCCAACCCCTCTATCTATCTATCTATCTATCTATCTATCTATCTATCTATCTATCTATCTATCTATCTATCTATCTATCTATCTATCTATCTATCTATCATCTATCTGTCCACACTTCCATCCATCCAACCCCTCTATCTATCTATCTATCTATCTATCTATCTATCTATCTATCTATCTATCTATCTATCTATCTATCTATCTATCTATCTATCTATCTATCTATCTATCTATCTATCCAGACATCCAGACATTTATCTATCTATCTATCTGTCTGTCTGTCTGTCTGTCTATCTATCTATCTATCTATCTATCTATCTATCTATCTATCTATCTATCTATCTATCTATCTATCTATCTATCTATCTATCTATCTATCTATCTATCTATCTATCTATCCAGACATCCAGACATCTATCTATCTATCTATCTATCTATCTATCTATCTATCTATCTATCTATCTATCTATCTGTCTGTCTGTCTGTCTGTCTGTCTGTCTGTCTGTCTGTCTGTCTGTCTGTCTGTCTGTCTGTCTGTCTGTCTGTCTGTCTGTCTGTCTATCTATCTATCTATCTATCTATCTATCTATCTATCTATCTATCTATCCAGACATCCAGACATCCAGACATCCAGACATTTATCTATCTATCTATCTATCTATCTATCTATCTATCTATCTATCTATCTATCTATCTATCTATCTATCTATCTATCTATCTATCTATCTATCATCTATCTGTCCACACTTCCATCCATCCAACCCCTCTATCTATCTATCTATCTATCTATCTATCTATCTATCTATCTATCTATCATCTATCTATCCAGACATCCAGACATTTATCTATCTGTCTGTCTGTCTGTCTGTCTATCTATCTATCTATCTATCTATCTATCTATCTATCTATCTATCTATCTATCTATCTATCATCTATCTATCTATCTATCTATCTATCTATCTATCATCTATCTATCCACACTTCCATCCATCCAACCCCTCTATCTATCTATCTATCTATCTATCTATCTATCTATCTATCTATCTATCTATCTATCTATCTATCTATCTATCTATCATCTATCTATCCACACTTCCATCCATCCAACCCCTCTATCTATCTATCTATCTATCTATCTATCTATCTATCTATCTATCTATCTATCTATCTATCTATCTATCTATCTATCTATCTATCTATCTATCATCTATCTATCCACACTTCCATCCATCCAACCCCTCTATCTATCTATCTATCTATCTATCTATCTATCTATCTATCTATCTATCTATCTATCTATCTATCTATCTATCTATCTATCTATCTATCTATCTATCTATCTATCCAGACATCCAGACATCCAGACATTTATCTATCTATCTATCTATCTATCTATCTATCTATCTATCTATCTGTCTGTCTGTCTGTCTGTCTGTCTGTCTGTCTGTCTGTCTGTCTGTCTGTCTGTCTGTCTGTCTGTCTGTCTGTCTGTCTATCTATCTATCTATCCAGACATCCAGATATCTATCTATCTATCTATCTATCTATCTATCTATCTATCTATCTATCTATCTATCTATCTATCTATCTATCTATCCAGATATCCAGGCATTTATGTATGTATGTATGTATGTATGTATGTATGTATGTATGTATGTATGTATGTATCTATCTATCTATCTATCTATCTATCTATCTATCTATCTATCTATCCAGATATCCAGGCATTTATGTATGTATGTATGTATGTATGTATGTATGTATGTATGTATGTATGTATGTATCTATCTATCTATTTATCTATCTATCTATCTATCTATCTATCTATCTATCTATCCAGATATCCAGGCATTTATGTATGTATGTATGTATGTATGTATGTATGTATGTATGTATGTATGTATGTATGTATGTATCTATCTATCTATCTATCTATCTATCTATCTATCTATCTATCTATCTATCCAGATATCCAGGCATTTATGTATGTATGTATGTATGTATGTATGTATGTATGTATGTATGTATGTATCTATCTATCTATCTATCTATCTATCTATCTATCTATCTATCTATCTATCTATCTATCTATCTATCAATCCAGACATCCAGACATTTATCTATCTATCTATCTATCTATCTATCTATCTATCTATCTATCTATCTATCTATCTATCTATCTATCTATCTATCTATCTATCTATCTATCTATCATCTATCTATCCACACTTCCATCCATCCAACCCCTCTATCTATCTATCTATCTATCTATCTATCTATCTATCTATCTATCTATCTATCTATCTATCTATCTATCTATCTATCTATCTATCTATCATCTATCTGTCCACACTTCCATCCATCCAACCCCTCTATCTATCTATCTATCTATCTATCTATCTATCTATCTATCTATCTATCTATCTATCTATCTATCTATCTATCTATCTATCTATCTATCTATCTATCTATCCAGACATCCAGACATTTATCTATCTATCTATCTGTCTGTCTGTCTATCTATCTATCTATCTATCTATCTATCTATCTATCTATCTATCTATCTATCTATCTATCTATCTATCTATCTATCTATCTATCTATCTATCTATCTATCTATCTATCTATCTATCTATCTATCTATCTATCTATCCAGACATCCAGACATCTATCTATCTATCTATCTATCTATCTATCTATCTATCTATCTATCTATCTATCTATCTATCTATCTATCTGTCTGTCTGTCTGTCTGTCTGTCTGTCTGTCTGTCTGTCTGTCTGTCTGTCTGTCTGTCTATCTATCTATCTATCTATCTATCTATCTATCTATCTATCTATCCAGACATCCAGACATCCAGACATCCAGACATTTATCTATCTATCTATCTATCTATCTATCTATCTATCTATCTATCTATCTATCTATCTATCTATCTATCTATCTATCTATCTATCTATCATCTATCTGTCCACACTTCCATCCATCCAACCCCTCTATCTATCTATCTATCTATCTATCTATCTATCTATCTATCTATCTATCTATCTATCTATCTATCATCTATCTATCCAGACATCCAGACATTTATCTATCTGTCTGTCTGTCTGTCTGTCTATCTATCTATCTATCTATCTATCTATCTATCTATCTATCTATCTATCATCTATCTATCTATCTATCTATCTATCTATCTATCTATCTATCTATCTATCTATCTATCATCTATCTATCCACACTTCCATCCATCCAACCCCTCTATCTATCTATCTATCTATCTATCTATCTATCTATCTATCTATCTATCTATCTATCTATCTATCTATCTATCTATCTATCTATCTATCTATCTATCATCTATCTATCCACACTTCCATCCATCCAACCCCTCTATCTATCTATCTATCTATCTATCTATCTATCTATCTATCTATCTATCTATCTATCTATCTATCTATCTATCTATCTATCTATCTATCTATCTATCTATCTATCTATCTATCTATCTATCTATCTATCTATCTATCTATCTATCTATCTATCTATCCAGACATCCAGACATCCAGACATTTATCTATCTATCTATCTATCTATCTATCTATCTATCTATCTATCTATCTATCTGTCTGTCTGTCTGTCTGTCTGTCTGTCTGTCTGTCTGTCTGTCTGTCTGTCTGTCTATCTATCTATCTATCCAGACATCCAGATATCTATCTATCTATCTATCTATCTATCTATCTATCTATCTATCTATCTATCTATCTATCTATCTATCTATCCAGATATCCAGGCATTTATGTATGTATGTATGTATGTATGTATGTATGTATGTATGTATGTATGTATCTATCTATCTATCTATCTATCTATCTATCTATCTATCTATCTATCTATCCAGATATCCAGGCATTTATGTATGTATGTATGTATGTATGTATGTATGTATGTATGTATCTATCTATCTATCTATCTATCTATCTATCTATCTATCTATCTATCTATCTATCTATCTATCTATCCAGATATCCAGGCATTTATGTATGTATGTATGTATGTATGTATGTATGTATGTATGTATGTATCTATCTATCTATCTATCTATCTATCTATCTATCTATCTATCTATCTATCTATCCAGATATCCAGGCATTTATGTATGTATGTATGTATGTATGTATGTATGTATGTATGTATGTATCTATCTATCTATCTATCTATCTATCTATCTATCTATCTATCTATCTATCTATCTATCTATCTATCTATCTATCTATCTATCTATCTATCAATCCAGACATCCAGACATTTATCTATCTATCTATCTATCTATCTATCTATCTATCTATCTATCTATCTATCTATCTATCTATCTATCTATCTATCTATCTATCTATCTATCTATCTATCATCTATCTGTCCACACTTCCATCCATCCAACCCCTCTATCTATCTATCTATCTATCTATCTATCTATCTATCTATCTATCTATCTATCTATCTATCATCTATCTATCCAGACATCCAGACATTTATCTATCTGTCTGTCTGTCTGTCTATCTATCTATCTATCTATCTATCTATCTATCTATCTATCTATCTATCTATCATCTATCTATCTATCTATCTATCTATCTATCTATCTATCTATCTATCTATCCAGACATCCAGACATCCAGACATTTATCTATCTATCTATCTATCTATCTATCTATCTGTCTGTCTGTCTGTCTGTCTGTCTGTCTGTCTGTCTGTCTGTCTGTCTGTCTGTCTGTCTGTCTATCTATCTATCTATCCAGACATCCAGATATCTATCTATCTATCTATCTATCTATCTATCTATCTATCTATCTATCTATCTATCTATCTATCTATCTATCTATCTATCCAGATATCCAGGCATTTATGTATGTATGTATGTATGTATGTATGTATGTATGTATGTATCTATCTATCTATCTATCTATCTATCTATCTATCTATCTATCTATCTATCTATCTATCTATCTATCCAGATATCCAGGCATTTATGTATGTATGTATGTATGTATGTATGTATGTATGTATGTATCTATCTATCTATCTATCTATCTATCTATCTATCTATCTATCTATCTATCTATCTATCTATCTATCTATCCAGATATCCAGGCATTTATGTATGTATGTATGTATGTATGTATGTATGTATGTATGTATGTATCTATCTATCTATCTATCTATCTATCTA
>JAXLNS010000045.1:242500-247500 GCA_037215915.1 Pantherophis vulpinus | reverse complement strand
CTATCTGTCCACACTTCCATCCATCCAACCCCTCTATCTATCTATCTATCTATCTATCTATCTATCTATCTATCTATCTATCTATCTATCTATCTATCTATCTATCTATCTATCTATCTATCTATCTATCTATCTATCTATCTATCTATCTATCTATCTATCTATCTATCTATCCAGACATCCAGACATTTATCTATCTATCTATCTGTCTGTCTGTCTATCTATCTATCTATCTATCTATCTATCTATCTATCTATCTATCTATCTATCTATCCAGACATCCAGACATCCAGACATTTATCTATCTATCTATCTGTCTGTCTGTCTGTCTGTCTGTCTGTCTGTCTGTCTGTCTGTCTGTCTGTCTATCTATCTATCTATCTATCTATCCAGACATCCAGATATTTATCTATCTATCTATCTATCTATCTATCTATCTATCTATCTATCTATCTATCTATCTATCTATCTATCTGTCTGTCTGTCTGTCTGTCTGTCTGTCTGTCTGTCTGTCTGTCTGTCTGTCTGTCTGTCTGTCTATCTATCTATCTATCTATCTATCTATCTATCCAGACATCCAAATATCTATCTATCTATCTATCTATCTATCTATCTATCTATCTATCTATCTATCTATCTATCTATCTATCTATCTATCTATCTATCTATCTATCCAGATATCCAGACATTTATGTATGTATGTATGTATGTATGTATGTATGTATGTATGTATGTATGTATCTATCTATCTATCTATCTATCTATCTATCTATCTATCTATCTATCTATCTATCTATCTATCTATCTATCTATCTATCTATCTATCTATAAATCCAGACATCCAGACATTTATCTATCTATCTATCTATCTATCTATCTATCTATCTATCTATCTATCTATCTATCTATCTATCTATCTATCTATCTATCTATCTATCTATCTATCAATCCAGACATCCAGACATTTATCTATCTATCTATCTATCTATCTATCTATCTATCTATCTATCTATCTATCTATCTATCTATCTATCTATCTATCTATCTATCTATCTATCTATCCAGACATCCAGACATCCAGACATCCAGACATTTATCTATCTATCTATCTATCTATCTATCTATCTATCTATCTATCTATCTATCTATCTATCTATCTATCTATCTATCTATCTATCTATCTATCTATCATCTATCTGTCCACACTTCCATCCATCCAACCCCTCTATCTATCTATCTATCTATCTATCTATCTATCTATCTATCTATCTATCTATCTATCTATCTATCTATCTATCTATCTATCTATCTATCTATCTATCTATCTATCTATCCAGACATCCAGACATCTATCTATCTATCTATCTATCTATCTATCTATCTATCTATCTATCTATCTATCTATCTATCTATCTATCTATCTATCTATCTATCTATCTATCTATCTATCTATCTATCTATCAATCTATCTATCTATCTATCTATCCAGACATCCAGACATCCAGACATCCAGACATTTATCTATCTATCTATCTATCTATCTATCTATCTATCTATCTATCTATCTATCTATCTATCTATCTATCTATCTATCTATCTATCTATCTATCATCTATCTGTCCACACTTCCATCCATCCAACCCCTCTATCTATCTATCTATCTATCTATCTATCTATCTATCTATCTATCTATCTATCTATCTATCTATCTATCTATCTATCTATCTATCTATCTATCTATCTATCCAGACATCCAGACATTTATCTATCTATCTGTCTGTCTGTCTGTCTATCTATCTATCTATCTATCTATCTATCTATCTATCTATCTATCTATCTATCTATCTATCTATCTATCTATCTATCTATCTATCTATCTATCTATCTATCAATCCAGACATCCAGACATTTATCTATCTATCTATCTATCTATCTATCTATCTATCTATCTATCTATCTATCTATCTATCTATCATCTATCTGTCCACACTTCCATCCATCCAACCCCTCTATCTATCTATCTATCTATCTATCTATCTATCTATCTATCTATCTATCTATCTATCTATCTATCTATCTATCTATCCAGACATCCAGACATTTATCTATCTATCTGTCTGTCTGTCTGTCTATCTATCTATCTATCTATCTATCTATCTATCTATCTATCTATCTATCTATCTATCTATCTATCTATCTATCTATCTATCTATCTATCAATCCAGACATCCAGACATTTATCTATCTATCTATCTATCTATCTATCTATCTATCTATCTATCTATCTATCTATCTATCTATCTATCTATCTATCTATCTATCTATCTATCTATCTATCTATCCAGACATCCAGACATCTATCTATCTATCTATCTATCTATCTATCTATCTATCTATCTATCTATCTATCTATCTATCTATCTATCTATCTATCTATCTATCTATCTATCTATCTATCTATCCAGACATCCAGACATCCAGACATCCAGACATTTATCTATCTATCTATCTATCTATCTATCTATCTATCTATCTATCTATCTATCTATCTATCTATCTATCTATCTATCTATCTATCTATCTATCTATCTATCATCTATCTGTCCACACTTCCATCCATCCAACCCCTCTATCTATCTATCTATCTATCTATCTATCTATCTATCTATCTATCTATCTATCTATCTATCTATCTATCTATCTATCTATCTATCTATCTATCTATCTATCTATCTATCTATCTATCCAGACATCCAGACATTTATCTATCTATCTGTCTGTCTGTCTATCTATCTATCTATCTATCTATCTATCTATCTATCTATCTATCTATCTATCTATCTATCTATCTATCTATCTATCTATCAATCCAGACATCCAGACATTTATCTATCTATCTATCTATCTATCTATCTATCTATCCAGACATCCAGACATTTATCTATCTATCTATCTGTCTGTCTGTCTATCTATCTATCTATCTATCTATCTATCTATCTATCTATCTATCTATCTATCTATCTATCTATCTATCTATCTATCCAGACATCCAGACATCCAGACATTTATCTATCTATCTATCTATCTGTCTGTCTGTCTGTCTGTCTGTCTGTCTGTCTGTCTGTCTGTCTATCTATCTATCTATCTATCTATCCAGACATCCAGATATTTATCTATCTATCTATCTATCTATCTATCTATCTATCTATCTATCTGTCTGTCTGTCTGTCTGTCTGTCTGTCTGTCTGTCTGTCTGTCTGTCTGTCTGTCTGTCTATCTATCTATCTATCTATCTATCTATCTATCCAGACATCCAAATATCTATCTATCTATCTATCTATCTATCTATCTATCTATCTATCTATCTATCTATCTATCTATCTATCTATCTATCTATCTATCTATCTATCTATCCAGATATCCAGGCATTTATGTATGTATGTATGTATGTATGTATGTATGTATGTATCTATCTATCTATCTATCTATCTATCTATCTATCTATCTATCTATCTATCTATCTATCTATCTATCTATCTATCTATCTATCTATCTATAAATCCAGACATCCAGACATTTATCTATCTATCTATCTATCTATCTATCTATCTATCTATCTATCTATCTATCTATCTATCTATCTATCTATCTATCTATCTATCTATCTATCTATCTATCTATCTATCTATCTATCTATCTATCTATCTATCTATCTATCAATCCAGACATCCAGACATTTATCTATCTATCTATCTATCTATCTATCTATCTATCTATCTATCTATCTATCTATCTATCTATCTATCTATCTATCTATCTATCTATCTATCTATCTATCTATCCAGACATCCAGACATCCAGACATCCAGACATTTATCTATCTATCTATCTATCTATCTATCTATCTATCTATCTATCTATCTATCTATCTATCTATCTATCTATCTATCTATCTATCTATCTATCTATCTATCTATCTATCATCTATCTGTCCACACTTCCATCCATCCAACCCCTCTATCTATCTATCTATCTATCTATCTATCTATCTATCTATCTATCTATCTATCTATCTATCTATCTATCTATCTATCTATCTATCCAGACATCCAGACATCTATCTATCTATCTATCTATCTATCTATCTATCTATCTATCTATCTATCTATCTATCTATCTATCTATCTATCTATCTATCTATCTATCTATCTATCTATCTATCTATCTATCTATCAATCTATCTATCTATCTATCTATCCAGACATCCAGACATCCAGACATCCA
Source organism: Pantherophis vulpinus (assembly GCA_037215915.1). Lineage (NCBI taxonomy): Eukaryota > Metazoa > Chordata > Lepidosauria > Squamata > Colubridae > Pantherophis > Pantherophis vulpinus. Next base: position 243,216 of record JAXLNS010000045.1, on the reverse strand, counting down.
GACATTTATCTATCTATCTATCTATCTATCTATCTATCTATCTATCTATCTATCTATCTATCTATCTATCTATCTATCTATCTATCTATCTATCTATCATCTATCTGTCCACACTTCCATCCATCCAACCCCTCTATCTATCTATCTATCTATCTATCTATCTATCTATCTATCTATCTATCTATCTATCTATCTATCTATCTATCTATCTATCTATCTATCTATCTATCCAGACATCCAGACATTTATCTATCTATCTGTCTGTCTGTCTGTCTGTCTATCTATCTATCTATCTATCTATCTATCTATCTATCTATCTATCTATCTATCTATCTATCTATCTATCTATCTATCTATCTATCTATCAATCCAGACATCCAGACATTTATCTATCTATCTATCTATCTATCTATCTATCTATCTATCTATCTATCTATCTATCTATCTATCTATCTATCTATCTATCTATCTATCTATCTATCTATCTATCTATCTATCTATCTATCTATCCAGACATCCAGACATCTATCTATCTATCTATCTATCTATCTATCTATCTATCTATCTATCTATCTATCTATCTATCTATCTATCTATCTATCTATCTATCTATCTATCTATCTATCTATCTATCTATCTATCCAGACATCCAGACATCCAGACATCCAGACATTTATCTATCTATCTATCTATCTATCTATCTATCTATCTATCTA
>JAXLNS010000045.1:217500-220000 GCA_037215915.1 Pantherophis vulpinus | reverse complement strand
TATCTATCTATCTATCTATCTATCTATCTATCTATCTATCTATCTATCTATCTATCTATCTATCTATCTATCTATCTATCTATAAATCCAGACATCCAGACATTTATCTATCTATCTATCTATCTATCTATCTATCTATCTATCTATCTATCTATCTATCTATCTATCTATCTATCTATCTATCTATCTATCAATCCAGACATCCAGACATTTATCTATCTATCTATCTATCTATCTATCTATCTATCTATCTATCTATCTATCTATCTATCTATCTATCTATCTATCTATCTATCTATCTATCTATCTATCTATCTATCTATCCAGACATCCAGACATCCAGACATCCAGACATTTATCTATCTATCTATCTATCTATCTATCTATCTATCTATCTATCTATCTATCTATCTATCTATCTATCTATCTATCTATCTATCTATCTATCTATCTATCTATCTATCCAGACATCCAGACATTTATCTATCTATCTATCTGTCTGTCTGTCTATCTATCTATCTATCTATCTATCTATCTATCTATCTATCTATCTATCTATCTATCTATCTATCTATCCAGACATCCAGACATCCAGACATTTATCTATCTATCTATCTATCTGTCTGTCTGTCTGTCTGTCTGTCTGTCTGTCTGTCTGTCTGTCTGTCTGTCTATCTATCTATCTATCTATCTATCCAGACATCCAGATATTTATCTATCTATCTATCTATCTATCTATCTGTCTGTCTGTCTGTCTGTCTGTCTGTCTGTCTGTCTGTCTGTCTGTCTGTCTGTCTGTCTGTCTGTCTATCTATCTATCTATCTATCTATCTATCTATCCAGACATCCAAATATCTATCTATCTATCTATCTATCTATCTATCTATCTATCTATCTATCTATCTATCTATCTATCTATCTATCTATCTATCTATCCAGATATCCAGGCATTTATGTATGTATGTATGTATGTATGTATGTATGTATGTATGTATGTATGTATCTATCTATCTATCTATCTATCTATCTATCTATCTATCTATCTATCTATCTATCTATCTATCTATCTATCTATCTATCTATCTATCTATCTATCTATAAATCCAGACATCCAGACATTTATCTATCTATCTATCTATCTATCTATCTATCTATCTATCTATCTATCTATCTATCTATCTATCTATCTATCTATCTATCTATCTATCTATCTATCTATCTATCTATCTATCTATCTATCTATCATCTATCTATCCACACTTCCATCCATCCAACCCCTCTATCTATCTATCTATCTATCTATCTATCTATCTATCTATCTATCTATCTATCTATCTATCTATCTATCTATCTATCTATCTATCATCTATCTGTCCACACTTCCATCCATCCAACCCCTCTATCTATCTATCTATCTATCTATCTATCTATCTATCTATCTATCTATCTATCTATCCAGACATCCAGACATTTATCTATCTATCTGTCTGTCTGTCTATCTATCTATCTATCTATCTATCTATCTATCTATCTATCTATCTATCTATCTATCTATCTATCATCTATCTATCTATCTATCTATCTATCTATCTATCTATCTATCTATCTATCTATCATCTATCTATCCACACTTCCATCCATCCAACCCCTCTATCTATCTATCTATCTATCTATCTATCTATCTATCTATCTATCTATCTATCTATCCAGACATCCAGACATCCAGACATCCAGACATTTATCTATCTATCTATCTATCTATCTATCTATCTATCTATCTATCTATCTATCTATCTATCTATCTATCTATCTATCTATCTATCTATCTATCTATCTATCTGTCCACACTTCCATCCATCCAACCCCTCTATCTATCTATCTATCTATCTATCTATCTATCTATCTATCTATCTATCATCTATCTATCCAGACATCCAGACATTTATCTATCTGTCTGTCTGTCTGTCTATCTATCTATCTATCTATCTATCTATCTATCTATCTATCTATCTATCTATCATCTATCTATCTATCTATCTATCTATCTATCTATCTATCTATCTATCTATCTATCTATCTATCTATCTATCATCTATCTATCCACACTTCCATCCATCCAACCCCTCTATCTATCTATCTATCTATCTATCTATCTATCTATCTATCTATCTATCTATCTATCTATCTATCTATCTATCTATCTATCTATCTATCTATCTATCATCTATCTATCCACACTTCCATCCATCCAACCCCTCTATCTATCTATCTATCTATCTATCTATCTATCTATCTATCTATCTATCTATCTATCTATCTATCTATCTATCTATCATCTATCTGTCCACACTTCCATCCATCCAACCCCTCTATCTATCTATCTATCTATCTATCTATCTATCTATCTATCTATCTATCTATCTATCCAGACATCCAGACATTTATCTATCTATCTGTCTGTCTGTCTATCTATCTATCTATCTATCTATCTATCTATCTA
>JAXLNS010000045.1:200000-207500 GCA_037215915.1 Pantherophis vulpinus | reverse complement strand
TATCTATCTATCTATCTATCTATCTATCTATCTATCTATCTATCTATCTATCTATAAATCCAGACATCCAGACATTTATCTATCTATCTATCTATCTATCTATCTATCTATCTATCTATCTATCTATCTATCTATCTATCTATCTATCTATCTATCTATCTATCTATCATCTATCTGTCCACACTTCCATCCATCCAACCCCTCTATCTATCTATCTATCTATCTATCTATCTATCTATCTATCTATCTATCTATCTATCTATCTATCTATCTATCTATCTATCTATCTATCCAGACATCCAGACATTTATCTATCTATCTGTCTGTCTGTCTATCTATCTATCTATCTATCTATCTATCTATCTATCTATCTATCTATCTATCTATCTATCTATCATCTATCTATCTATCTATCTATCTATCTATCTATCTATCTATCTATCATCTATCTATCCACACTTCCATCCATCCAACCCCTCTATCTATCTATCTATCTATCTATCTATCTATCTATCTATCTATCTATCTATCTATCTATCTATCTATCTATCTATCATCTATCTATCCACACTTCCATCCATCCAACCCCTCTATCTATCTATCTATCTATCTATCTATCTATCTATCTATCTATCTATCTATCTATCTATCTATCTATCTATCTATCTATCTATCATCTATCTGTCCACACTTCCATCCATCCAACCCCTCTATCTATCTATCTATCTATCTATCTATCTATCTATCTATCTATCTATCTATCTATCTATCCAGACATCCAGACATTTATCTATCTATCTGTCTGTCTGTCTGTCTATCTATCTATCTATCTATCTATCTATCATCTATCTATCTATCTATCTATCTATCTATCTATCTATCTATCTATCTATCTATCTATCATCTATCTATCCACACTTCCATCCATCCAACCCCTCTATCTATCTATCTATCTATCTATCTATCTATCTATCTATCTATCTATCTATCTATCTATCTATCTATCTATCTATCTATCTATCTATCTATCTATCATCTATCTATCCACACTTCCATCCATCCAACCCCTCTATCTATCTATCTATCTGTCTGTCTGTCTGTCTGTCTGTCTGTCTGTCTGTCTGTCTGTCTGTCTGTCTGTCTGTCTGTCTATCTATCTATCTATCTATCTATCTATCTATCCAGACATCCAGATATTTATCTATCTATCTATCTATCTATCTATCTATCTATCTATCTATCTATCTATCTATCTATCTATCTATCTATCTATCTATCTATCTATCTATCTATCTATCTATCTATCTATCTATCTATCTATCCAGACATCCAGACATTTATCTATCTATCTATCTATCTATCTATCTATCTATCTATCTATCTATCTATCTATCTATCTATCTATCTATCTATCTATCTATCTATCTATCTATCTATCTATCTATCTATCATCTATCTGTCCACACTTCCATCCATCCAACCCCTCTATCTATCTATCTATCTATCTATCTATCTATCTATCTATCTATCTATCTATCTATCTATCTATCTATCCAGATATCCAGGCATTTATGTATGTATGTATGTATGTATGTATGTATGTATGTATGTATGTATGTATGTATCTATCTATCTATCTATCTATCTATCTATCTATCTATCTATCTATCTATCTATCTATCTATCTATCTATCAATCCAGACATCCAGACATTTATCTATCTATCTATCTATCTATCTATCTATCTATCTATCTATCTATCTATCTATCTATCTATCTATCTATCTATCTATCTATCTATCTATCTATCTATCTATCTATCCAGACATCCAGACATCTATCTATCTATCTATCTATCTATCTATCTATCTATCTATCTATCTATCTATCTATCTATCTATCTATCTATCTATCTATCTATCTATCTATCTATCTATCATCTATCTGTCCACACTTCCATCCATCCAACCCCTCTATCTATCTATCTATCTATCTATCTATCTATCTATCTATCTATCTATCTATCTATCTATCTATCTATCTATCTATCTATCTATCTATCAATCCAGACATCCAGACATTTATCTATCTATCTATCTATCTATCTATCTATCTATCTATCTATCTATCTATCTATCTATCTATCTATCTATCTATCTATCTATCTATCTATCTATCTATCTATCTATCTATCTATCTATCCAGACATCCAGACATTTATCTATCTATCTGTCTGTCTGTCTATCTATCTATCTATCTATCTATCTATCTATCTATCTATCTATCTATCTATCTATCTATCTATCTATCTATCTATCTATCTATCTATCTATCTATCTATCAATCCAGACATCCAGACATTTATCTATCTATCTATCTATCTATCTATCTATCTATCTATCTATCTATCTATCTATCTATCTATCTATCTATCTATCTATCTATCTATCTATCTATCTATCTATCTATCTATCTATCTATCCAGACATCCAGACATCTATCTATCTATCTATCTATCTATCTATCTATCTATCTATCTATCTATCTATCTATCTATCTATCTATCTATCTATCTATCTATCTATCTATCTATCTATCTATCTATCTATCCAGACATCCAGACATCCAGACATCCAGACATTTATCTATCTATCTATCTATCTATCTATCTATCTATCTATCTATCTATCTATCTATCTATCTATCTATCTATCATCTATCTGTCCACACTTCCATCCATCCAACCCCTCTATCTATCTATCTATCTATCTATCTATCTATCTATCTATCTATCTATCTATCTATCTATCTATCCAGACATCCAGACATTTATCTATCTATCTGTCTGTCTGTCTGTCTATCTATCTATCTATCATCTATCTATCTATCTATCTATCTATCTATCTATCTATCTATCTATCTATCTATCTATCTATCTATCTATCTATCTATCTATCTATCCAGACATCCAGACATCCAGACATCCAGACATTTATCTATCTATCTATCTATCTATCTATCTATCTATCTATCTATCTATCTATCTATCTATCTATCTATCTATCATCTATCTGTCCACACTTCCATCCATCCAACCCCTCTATCTGTCTGTCTGTCTGTCTATCTATCTATCTATCTATCTATCATCTATCTATCTATCTATCTATCTATCTATCTATCTATCTATCTATCTATCATCTATCTATCCACACTTCCATCCATCCAACCCCTCTATCTATCTATCTATCTATCTATCTATCTATCTATCTATCTATCTATCTATCTATCTATCTATCTATCTATCTATCATCTATCTATCCACACTTCCATCCATCCAACCCCTCTATCTATCTATCTATCTGTCTGTCTGTCTGTCTGTCTGTCTGTCTGTCTGTCTGTCTGTCTGTCTGTCTGTCTGTCTATCTATCTATCTATCTATCTATCTATCCAGACATCCAGATATTTATCTATCTATCTATCTATCTATCTATCTATCTATCTATCTATCTATCTATCTATCTATCTATCTATCTATCTATCTATCTATCTATCTATCTATCTATCTATCTATCTATCTATCTATCTATCTATCCAGACATCCAGACATCCAGACATTTATCTATCTATCTATCTATCTATCTATCTATCTATCTATCTATCTATCTATCTATCTATCTATCTATCTATCTATCTATCTATCTATCTATCTATCTATCTATCATCTATCTGTCCACACTTCCATCCATCCAACCCCTCTATCTATCTATCTATCTATCTATCTATCTATCTATCTATCTATCTATCTATCTATCTATCTATCTATCTATCTATCTATCTATCCAGACATCCAGACATTTATCTATCTATCTGTCTGTCTGTCTATCTATCTATCTATCTATCTATCTATCTATCTATCTATCTATCTATCTATCTATCTATCTATCTATCTATCTATCTATCTATCATCTATCTATCCACACTTCCATCCATCCAACCCCTCTATCTATCTATCTATCTATCTATCTATCTATCTATCTATCTATCTATCTATCTATCTATCTATCTATCTATCTATCTATCTATCATCTATCTGTCCACACTTCCATCCATCCAACCCCTCTATCTATCTATCTATCTATCTATCTATCTATCTATCTATCTATCTATCTATCTATCTATCTATCTATCATCTATCTATCCACACTTCCATCCATCCAACCCCTCTATCTATCTATCTATCTATCTATCTATCTATCTATCTATCTATCTATCTATCTATCTATCTATCTATCTATCTATCTATCTATCTATCTATCCAGACATCCAGAGATCCAGACATTTATCTATCTATCTATCTATCTGTCTGTCTGTCTGTCTGTCTGTCTGTCTGTCTGTCTGTCTGTCTGTCTGTCTGTCTGTCTGTCTGTCTGTCTGTCTATCTATCTATCTATCTATCTATCCAGACATCCAGATATTTATCTATCTATCTATCTATCTATCTATCTATCTATCTATCTATCTATCTATCTATCTATCTATCTGTCTGTCTGTCTGTCTGTCTGTCTATCTATCTATCTATCTATCTGTCTGTCTGTCTGTCTGTCTGTCTGTCTGTCTGTCTGTCTGTCTGTCTGTCTGTCTGTCTATCTATCTATCTATCTATCTATCTATCCAGACATCCAAATATTTATCTATCTATCTATCTATCTATCTATCTATCTATCTATCTATCTATCTATCTATCTATCTATCTATCTATCTATCTATCTATCTATCCAGATATCCAGGCATTTATGTATGTATGTATGTATGTATGTATGTATGTATGTATGTATGTATGTATGTATCTATCTATCTATCTATCTATCTATCTATCTATCTATCTATCTATCTATCTATCTATCTATCTATCTATCTATAAATCCAGACATCCAGACATTTATCTATCTATCTATCTATCTATCTATCTATCTATCTATCTATCTATCTATCTATCTATCTATCTATCTATCTATCTATCTATCTATCATCTATCTGTCCACACTTCCATCCATCCAACCCCTCTATCTATCTATCTATCTATCTATCTATCTATCTATCTATCTATCTATCTATCTATCTATCTATCTATCTATCCAGACATCCAGACATTTATCTATCTATCTGTCTGTCTGTCTATCTATCTATCTATCTATCTATCTATCTATCTATCTATCTATCTATCATCTATCTATCTATCTATCTATCTATCTATCTATCTATCTATCTATCTATCTATCTATCATCTATCTATCCACACTTCCATCCATCCAACCCCTCTATCTATCTATCTATCTATCTATCTATCTATCTATCTATCTATCTATCTATCTATCTATCTATCTATCTATCTATCTATCTATCTATCTATCATCTATCTATCCACACTTCCATCCATCCAACCCCTCTATCTATCTATCTATCTATCTATCTATCTATCTATCTATCTATCTATCTATCTATCTATCATCTATCTGTCCACACTTCCATCCATCCAACCCATCTATCTATCTATCTATCTATCTATCTATCTATCTATCTATCTATCTATCTATCTATCTATCTATCTATCTATCTATCCAGACATCCAGACATTTATCTATCTATCTGTCTGTCTGTCTGTCTATCTATCTATCTATCTATCTATCATCTATCTATCTATCTATCTATCTATCTATCTATCTATCTATCTATCTATCTATCTATCATCTATCTATCCACACTTCCATCCATCCAACCCCTCTATCTATCTATCTATCTATCTATCTATCTATCTATCTATCTATCTATCTATCTATCTATCTATCAATCCAGACATCCAGACATTTATCTATCTATCTATCTATCTATCTATCTATCTATCTATCTATCTATCTATCTATCTATCTATCTATCTATCTATCTATCTATCTATCTATCTATCTATCTATCTATCTATCTATCTATCCAGACATCCAGACATCTATCTATCTATCTATCTATCTATCTATCTATCTATCTATCTATCTATCTATCTATCTATCTATCTATCTATCTATCTATCTATCTATCTATCCAGACATCCAGACATCCAGACATCCAGACATTTATCTATCTATCTATCTATCTATCTATCTATCTATCTATCTATCTATCTATCTATCTATCTATCTATCTATCTATCATCTATCTGTCCACACTTCCATCCATCCAACCCCTCTATCTATCTATCTATCTATCTATCTATCTATCTATCTATCTATCTATCTATCTATCTATCCAGACATCCAGACATTTATCTATCTATCTGTCTGTCTGTCTGTCTATCTATCTATCTATCATCTATCTATCTATCTATCTATCTATCTATCTATCTATCTATCTATCTATCTATCTATCTATCTATCTATCTATCTATCTATCTATCTATCCAGACATCCAGACATCCAGACATCCAGACATTTATCTATCTATCTATCTATCTATCTATCTATCTATCTATCTATCTATCTATCTATCTATCTATCTATCTATCTATCTATCTATCTATCATCTATCTGTCCACACTTCCATCCATCCAACCCCTCTATCTGTCTGTCTGTCTGTCTATCTATCTATCTATCTATCTATCATCTATCTATCTATCTATCTATCTATCTATCTATCTATCTATCTATCTATCTATCTATCTATCTATCATCTATCTGTCCACACTTCCATCCATCCAACCCCTCTATCTGTCTGTCTGTCTGTCTATCTATCTATCTATCTATCTATCATCTATCTATCTATCTATCTATCTATCTATCTATCTATCTATCTATCTATCTATCTATCATCTATCTATCCACACTTCCATCCATCCAACCCCTCTATCTATCTATCTATCTATCTATCTATCTATCTATCTATCTATCTATCTATCTATCTATCTATCTATCTATCTATCATCTATCTATCCACACTTCCATCCATCCAACCCCTCTATCTATCTATCTATCTGTCTGTCTGTCTGTCTGTCTGTCTGTCTGTCTGTCTGTCTGTCTGTCTGTCTATCTATCTATCTATCTATCTATCTATCTATCCAGACATCCAGATATTTATCTATCTATCTATCTATCTATCTATCTATCTATCTATCTATCTATCTATCTATCTATCTATCTATCTATCTATCTATCTATCTATCTATCTATCTATCTATCTATCTATCTATCTATCTATCCAGACATCCAGACATCCAGACATTTATCTATCTATCTATCTATCTATCTATCTATCTATCTATCTATCTATCTATCTATCTATCTATCTATCTATCTATCTATCTATCTATCTATCTATCTATCATCTATCTGTCCACACTTCCATCCATCCAACCCCTCTATCTATCTATCTATCTATCTATCTATCTATCTATCTATCTATCTATCTATCTATCTATCTATCTATCCAGACATCCAGACATTTATCTATCTATCT
>JAXLNS010000045.1:192500-195000 GCA_037215915.1 Pantherophis vulpinus | reverse complement strand
TCCAACCCCTCTATCTATCTATCTATCTATCTATCTATCTATCTATCTATCTATCTATCTATCTATCTATCTATCTATCTATCTATCTATCTATCTATCCAGACATCCAGACATTTATCTATCTATCTGTCTGTCTGTCTATCTATCTATCTATCTATCTATCTATCTATCTATCTATCTATCTATCTATCTATCTATCTATCTATCTATCTATCTATCTATCTATCTATCTATCTATCTATCATCTATCTATCCACACTTCCATCCATCCAACCCCTCTATCTATCTATCTATCTATCTATCTATCTATCTATCTATCTATCTATCTATCTATCTATCTATCATCTATCTGTCCACACTTCCATCCATCCAACCCCTCTATCTATCTATCTATCTATCTATCTATCTATCTATCTATCTATCTATCTATCTATCTATCTATCTATCTATCTATCTATCTATCTATCATCTATCTATCCACACTTCCATCCATCCAACCCCTCTATCTATCTATCTATCTATCTATCTATCTATCTATCTATCTATCTATCTATCTATCTATCCAGACATCCAGAGATCCAGACATTTATCTATCTATCTATCTATCTGTCTGTCTGTCTGTCTGTCTGTCTGTCTGTCTGTCTGTCTGTCTGTCTATCTATCTATCTATCTATCTATCTATCTATCCAGACATCCAGATATTTATCTATCTATCTATCTATCTATCTATCTATCTATCTATCTATCTATCTATCTATCTGTCTGTCTGTCTGTCTGTCTGTCTATCTATCTATCTATCTATCTGTCTGTCTGTCTGTCTGTCTGTCTGTCTGTCTGTCTGTCTGTCTGTCTATCTATCTATCTATCTATCTATCTATCCAGACATCCAAATATTTATCTATCTATCTATCTATCTATCTATCTATCTATCTATCTATCTATCTATCTATCTATCTATCTATCTATCTATCCAGATATCCAGGCATTTATGTATGTATGTATGTATGTATGTATGTATGTATGTATGTATGTATGTATCTATCTATCTATCTATCTATCTATCTATCTATCTATCTATCTATCTATCTATCTATCTATCTATCTATCTATCTATCTATCTATAAATCCAGACATCCAGACATTTATCTATCTATCTATCTATCTATCTATCTATCTATCTATCTATCTATCTATCTATCTATCTATCTATCTATCTATCTATCTATCTATCTATCTATCATCTATCTGTCCACACTTCCATCCATCCAACCCCTCTATCTATCTATCTATCTATCTATCTATCTATCTATCTATCTATCTATCTATCTATCTATCTATCTATCTATCTATCTATCTATCTATCCAGACATCCAGACATTTATCTATCTATCTGTCTGTCTGTCTATCTATCTATCTATCTATCTATCTATCTATCTATCTATCTATCTATCTATCATCTATCTATCTATCTATCTATCTATCTATCTATCTATCTATCTATCTATCTATCTATCTATCTATCATCTATCTATCCACACTTCCATCCATCCAACCCCTCTATCTATCTATCTATCTATCTATCTATCTATCTATCTATCTATCTATCTATCTATCTATCTATCTATCTATCTATCTATCTATCTATCATCTATCTATCCACACTTCCATCCATCCAACCCCTCTATCTATCTATCTATCTATCTATCTATCTATCTATCTATCTATCTATCTATCTATCTATCTATCTATCTATCTATCTATCATCTATCTGTCCACACTTCCATCCATCCAACCCATCTATCTATCTATCTATCTATCTATCTATCTATCTATCTATCTATCTATCTATCTATCTATCTATCTATCTATCTATCCAGACATCCAGACATTTATCTATCTATCTGTCTGTCTGTCTGTCTATCTATCTATCTATCTATCTATCATCTATCTATCTATCTATCTATCTATCTATCTATCTATCTATCTATCTATCTATCTATCTATCTATCTATCTATCTATCTATCATCTATCTATCCACACTTCCATCCATCCAACCCCTCTATCTATCTATCTATCTATCTATCTATCTATCTATCTATCTATCTATCTATCTATCTATCTATCTATCTATCTATCTATCATCTATCTATCCACACTTCCATCCATCCAACCCCTCTATCTATCTATCTATCTGTCTGTCTGTCTGTCTGTCTGTCTGTCTGTCTGTCTGTCTGTCTGTCTGTCTGTCTGTCTATCTATCTATCTATCTATCTATCTATCCAGACATCCAGATATTTATCTATCTATCTATCTATCTATCTATCTATCTATCTATCTATCTATCTATCTATCTATCTATCTATCTATCTATCTATCTATCTATCTATCTATCTATCTATCTATCTATCTATCCAGACATCCAGACATCCAGACATTTATCTATCTATCTATCTATCTATCTATCTATCTATCTATCTATCTATCTATCTATCTATCTAT
>JAXLNS010000045.1:150000-157500 GCA_037215915.1 Pantherophis vulpinus | reverse complement strand
CTATCCAGACATCCAGACATCCAGACATTTATCTATCTATCTATCTATCTATCTATCTATCTATCTATCTATCTATCTATCTATCTATCTATCTATCTATCTATCTATCTATCTATCTATCTATCTATCTATCTATCTATCTATCCAGACATCCAGATATTTATCTATCTATCTATCTATCTATCTATCTATCTATCTATCTATCTATCTATCTATCTATCTATCTATCTATCTATCTATCTATCTATCTATCCAGACATCCAGACATCCAGACATCCAGACATTTATCTATCTATCTATCTATCTATCTATCTATCTATCTATCTATCTATCTATCTATCTATCTATCTATCTATCTATCTATCTATCTATCTATCTATCTATCTATCTATCTAGACATCCAGACATTTATCTATCTATCTATCTATCTGTCTGTCTGTCTGTCTATCTATCTATCTATCTATCTATCTATCTATCTATCTATCTATCTATCTATCTATCTATCTATCTATCTATCTATCTATCTATCCAGACATCCAGACATCCAGACATTTATCTATCTATCTATCTATCTATCTATCTATCTATCTATCTATCTATCTATCTATCTATCTATCTATCTATCTATCTATCTATCTATCTATCTATCTATCTATCTATCTATCTATCTATCCAGACATCCAGACATTTATCTATCTATATGTCTGTCTGTCTATCTATCTATCTATCTATCTATCTATCTATCTATCTATCTATCTATCTATCCATCCAACCCCTCTATCTATCTATCTATCTATCTATCTATCTATCTATCTATCTATCTATCTATCTATCTATCTATCTATCTATCTATCTATCTATCTATCTATCTATCTATCTATCCAGACATCCAGACATTTATCTATCTATCTGTCTGTCTGTCTGTCTGTCTATCTATCTATCTATCTATCTATCTATCTATCTATCTATCTATCTATCTATCTATCTATCTATCTATCTATCTATCTATCCATCCAGACATCCAGACATCCAGACATTTATCTATCTATCTATCTATCTATCTATCTATCTATCTATCTATCTATCTATCTATCTATCTATCTATCTATCTATCTATCTATCTATCTATCTATCTATCTATCTATCTATCTATCTATCTATCCAGACATCCAGATATTTATCTATCTATCTATCTATCTATCTATCTATCTATCTATCTATCTATCTATCTATCTATCTATCTATCTATCTATCTATCTATCTATCTATCTATCTATCTATCTATCCAGACATCCAGACATCCAGACATTTATCTATCTATCTATCTATCTATCTATCTATCTATCTATCTATCTATCTATCTATCTATCTATCTATCTATCTATCTATCTATCTATCTATCTATCTATCTATCTATCTATCTATCTAGACATCTAGACATCCAGACATTTATCTATCTATCTATCTATCTGTCTGTCTGTCTATCTATCTATCTATCTATCTATCTATCTATCTATCTATCTATCCAGACATCCAGACATCCAGACATTTATCTATCTATCTATCTATCTATCTATCTATCTATCTATCTATCTATCTATCTATCTATCTATCTATCTATCTATCTATCTATCTATCTATCTATCTATCTATCTATCTATCCAGACATCCAGACATTTATCTATCTATATGTCTGTCTGTCTATCTATCTATCTATCTATCTATCTATCTATCTATCTATCTATCTATCTATCTATCTATCTATCTATCTATCTATCTATCTAGACATCTAGACATCCAGACATTTATCTATCTATCTATCTATCTGTCTGTCTGTCTATCTATCTATCTATCTATCTATCTATCTATCTATCTATCTATCCAGACATCCAGACATCCAGACATTTATCTATCTATCTATCTATCTATCTATCTATCTATCTATCTATCTATCTATCTATCTATCTATCTATCTATCTATCTATCTATCTATCTATCTATCTATCTATCTATCTATCTATCTATCTATCTATCTATCCAGACATCCAGACATTTATCTATCTATCTGTCTGTCTGTCTGTCTGTCTATCTATCTATCTATCTATCTATCTATCTATCTATCTATCTATCTATCTATCTATCTATCTATCTATCTATCTATCTATCTATCCAGACATCCAGACATCCAGACATTTATCTATCTATCTATCTATCTATCTATCTATCTATCTATCTATCTATCTATCTATCTATCTATCTATCTATCTATCTATCTATCTATCTATCTATCTATCCAGACATCCAGATATTTATCTATCTATCTATCTATCTATCTATCTATCTATCTATCTATCTATCTATCTATCTATCTATCTATCTATCTATCTATCTATCTATCTATCTATCTATCTATCTATCTATCCAGACATCCAGACATCCAGACATTTATCTATCTATCTATCTATCTATCTATCTATCTATCTATCTATCTATCTATCTATCTATCTATCTATCTATCTATCTATCTATCTATCTATCTATCTAGACATCTAGACATCCAGACATTTATCTATCTATCTATCTATCTGTCTGTCTGTCTATCTATCTATCTATCTATCTATCTATCTATCTATCTATCTATCCAGACATCCAGACATCCAGACATTTATCTATCTATCTATCTATCTATCTATCTATCTATCTATCTATCTATCTATCTATCTATCTATCTATCTATCTATCTATCTATCTATCTATCTATCTATCTATCTATCTATCTATCCAGACATCCAGACATTTATCTATCTATATGTCTGTCTGTCTATCTATCTATCTATCTATCTATCTATCTATCTATCTATCTATCTATCTATCTATCTATCTATCATCTATCTATCTATCTATCTATCTATCTATCTATCTATCTATCTATCTATCTATCTATCTATCATCTATCTATCCACACTTCCATCCATCCAACCCCTCTATCTATCTATCTATCTATCTATCTATCTATCTATCTATCTATCTATCTATCTATCTATCTATCTATCTATCTATCTATCTATCTATCTATCATCTATCTATCCACACTTCCATCCATCCAACCCCTCTATCTATCTATCTATCTATCTATCTATCTATCTATCTATCTATCTATCTATCTATCTATCTATCTATCTATCTATCTATCTATCTATCTATCCAGACATCCAGACATCCAGACATTTATCTATCTATCTATCTATCTATCTATCTATCTATCTATCTATCTATCTATCTATCTATCTATCTATCTATCTATCTATCTATCTATCTATCTATCCAGACATCCAGATATTTATCTATCTATCTATCTATCTATCTATCTATCTATCTATCTATCTATCTATCTATCTATCTATCTATCTATCTATCTATCTATCTATCTATCTATCCAGACATCCAGACATCCAGACATCCAGACATTTATCTATCTATCTATCTATCTATCTATCTATCTATCTATCTATCTATCTATCTATCTATCTATCTATCTATCTATCTATCTATCTATCTATCTATCTATCTATCTATCTAGACATCCAGACATTTATCTATCTATCTATCTATCTGTCTGTCTGTCTGTCTATCTATCTATCTATCTATCTATCTATCTATCTATCTATCTATCTATCTATCTATCTATCTATCTATCTATCTATCTATCTATCTATCCAGACATCCAGACATCCAGACATTTATCTATCTATCTATCTATCTATCTATCTATCTATCTATCTATCTATCTATCTATCTATCTATCTATCTATCTATCTATCTATCTATCTATCTATCTATCCAGACATCCAGACATTTATCTATCTATATGTCTGTCTGTCTATCTATCTATCTATCTATCTATCTATCTATCTATCTATCTATCTATCTATCTATCTATCCATCCAACCCCTCTATCTATCTATCTATCTATCTATCTATCTATCTATCTATCTATCTATCTATCTATCTATCTATCTATCTATCTATCTATCTATCTATCTATCTATCTATCTATCTATCTATCTATCTATCCAGACATCCAGACATTTATCTATCTATCTGTCTGTCTGTCTGTCTGTCTATCTATCTATCTATCTATCTATCTATCTATCTATCTATCTATCTATCTATCTATCTATCTATCTATCCAGACATCCAGACATCCAGACATTTATCTATCTATCTATCTATCTATCTATCTATCTATCTATCTATCTATCTATCTATCTATCTATCTATCTATCTATCTATCTATCTATCTATCTATCTATCCAGACATCCAGATATTTATCTATCTATCTATCTATCTATCTATCTATCTATCTATCTATCTATCTATCTATCTATCTATCTATCTATCTATCTATCTATCTATCTATCTATCTATCTATCTATCTATCCAGACATCCAGACATCCAGACATTTATCTATCTATCTATCTATCTATCTATCTATCTATCTATCTATCTATCTATCTATCTATCTATCTATCTATCTATCTATCTATCTATCTATCTATCTATCTATCTATCTATCTATCTATCTATCTAGACATCTAGACATCCAGACATTTATCTATCTATCTATCTATCTGTCTGTCTGTCTATCTATCTATCTATCTATCTATCTATCTATCTATCTATCTATCCAGACATCCAGACATCCAGACATTTATCTATCTATCTATCTATCTATCTATCTATCTATCTATCTATCTATCTATCTATCTATCTATCTATCTATCTATCTATCTATCTATCTATCTATCTATCTATCTATCTATCTATCTATCCAGACATCCAGACATTTATCTATCTATATGTCTGTCTGTCTATCTATCTATCTATCTATCTATCTATCTATCTATCTATCTATCTATCTATCTATCTATCTATCTATCTATCTATCTATCTAGACATCTAGACATCTAGACATCCAGACATTTATCTATCTATCTATCTATCTGTCTGTCTGTCTATCTATCTATCTATCTATCTATCTATCTATCTATCTATCCAGACATCCAGACATCCAGACATTTATCTATCTATCTATCTATCTATCTATCTATCTATCTATCTATCTATCTATCTATCTATCTATCTATCTATCTATCTATCTATCTATCTATCCAGACATCCAGACATTTATCTATCTATCTGTCTGTCTGTCTGTCTGTCTATCTATCTATCTATCTATCTATCTATCTATCTATCTATCTATCTATCTATCTATCTATCTATCCAGACATCCAGACATCCAGACATTTATCTATCTATCTATCTATCTATCTATCTATCTATCTATCTATCTATCTATCTATCTATCTATCTATCTATCTATCTATCTATCTATCTATCCAGACATCCAGATATTTATCTATCTATCTATCTATCTATCTATCTATCTATCTATCTATCTATCTATCTATCTATCTATCTATCTATCTATCTATCTATCTATCTATCTATCTATCTATCTATCTATCCAGACATCCAGACATCCAGACATTTATCTATCTATCTATCTATCTATCTATCTATCTATCTATCTATCTATCTATCTATCTATCTATCTATCTATCTATCTATCTATCTATCTATCTATCATCTATCTGTCCACACTTCCATCCATCCAACCCCTCTATCTATCTATCTATCTATCTATCTATCTATCTATCTATCTATCTATCTATCTATCTATCTATCTATCTATCTATCTATCTATCCAGACATCCAGACATTTATCTATCTATCTATCTATCTATCTATCTATCTATCTATCTATCTATCTATCTATCTATCTATCTATCTATCTATCTATCTATCTATCTATCTATCTATCTATCTATCTATCTATCTATCTATCTATCCAGACATCCAGACATTTATCTATCTGTCTGTCTGTCTGTCTGTCTGTCTGTCTATCTATCTATCTATCTATCTATCTATCTATCTATCTATCTATCTATCTATCTATCTATCTATCTATCTATCTATCTATCTATCTATCCAGACATCCAGACATCCAGACATTTATCTATCTATCTATCTATCTATCTATCTATCTATCTATCTATCTATCTATCTATCTATCTATCTATCTATCTATCTATCTATCTATCTATCTATCCAGACATCCAGATATTTATCTATCTATCTATCTATCTATCTATCTATCTATCTATCTATCTATCTATCTATCTATCTATCTATCTATCTATCTATCTATCTATCTATCTATCTATCTATCTATCTATCTATCTATCTATCCAGACATCCAGACATCCAGACATTTATCTATCTATCTATCTATCTATCTATCTATCTATCTATCTATCTATCTATCTATCTATCTATCTATCTATCTATCTATCTATCTATCTATCTATCTATCTATCTATCTATCTATCTAGACATCCAGACATTTATCTATCTATCTATCTATCTGTCTGTCTGTCTGTCTATATATCTATCTATCTATCTATCTATCTATCTATCTATCTATCTATCTATCTATCTATCTATCTATCTATCTATCTATCTATCTATCTATCTATCTATCTATCTATCTATCTATCTATCTATCTATCTATCTATCTATCCAGACATCCAGACATCCAGACATTTATCTATCTATCTATCTATCTATCTATCTATCTATCTATCTATCTATCTATCTATCTATCTATCTATCTATCTATCTATCTATCTATCTATCTATCCAGACATCCAGACATTTATCTATCTATATGTCTGTCTGTCTATCTATCTATCTATCTATCTATCCATCCAACCCCTCTATCTATCTATCTATCTATCTATCTATCTATCTATCTATCTATCTATCTATCTATCTATCTATCTATCTATCTATCTATCTATCTATCCAGACATCCAGACATTTATCTATCTATCTGTCTGTCTGTCTGTCTGTCTGTCTATCTATCTATCTATCTATCTATCTATCTATCTATCTATCTATCTATCTATCTATCTATCTATCTATCTATCTATCTATCTATCTATCTATCTATCCAGACATCCAGACATCCAGACATTTATCTATCTATCTATCTATCTATCTATCTATCTATCTATCTATCTATCTATCTATCTATCTATCTATCTATTTATCTATCTATCTATCTATCTATCTATCTATCTATCTATCCAGACATCCAGATATTTATCTATCTATCTATCTATCTATCTATCTATCTATCTATCTATCTATCTATCTATCTATCTATCTATCTATCTATCTATCTATCTATCTATCTATCTATCTATCTATCTATCTATCTATCCAGACATCCAGACATCCAGACATTTATCTATCTATCTATCTATCTATCTATCTATCTATCTATCTATCTATCTATCTATCTATCTATCTATCTATCTATCTATCTATCTATCTATCTATCTAGACATCTAGACATCTAGACATCCAGAC
>JAXLNS010000045.1:135000-142500 GCA_037215915.1 Pantherophis vulpinus | reverse complement strand
CTATCCATCCAACCCCTCTATCTATCTATCTATCTATCTATCTATCTATCTATCTATCTATCTATCTATCTATCTATCTATCTATCTATCCAGACATCCAGACATTTATCTATCTATATGTCTGTCTGTCTATCTATCTATCTATCTATCTATCTATCTATCTATCTATCCATCCAACCCCTCTATCTATCTATCTATCTATCTATCTATCTATCTATCTATCTATCTATCTATCTATCTATCTATCTATCTATCTATCTATCTATCTATCTATCTATCTATCTATCTATCTATCTATCTATCTATCTATCCAGACATCCAGACATTTATCTATCTATCTGTCTGTCTGTCTGTCTGTCTATCTATCTATCTATCTATCTATCTATCTATCTATCTATCTATCTATCTATCTATCTATCTATCTATCTATCTATCTATCTATCTATCTATCCAGACATCCAGACATCCAGACATTTATCTATCTATCTATCTATCTATCTATCTATCTATCTATCTATCTATCTATCTATCTATCTATCTATCTATCTATCTATCTATCTATCTATCCAGACATCCAGATATTTATCTATCTATCTATCTATCTATCTATCTATCTATCTATCTATCTATCTATCTATCTATCTATCTATCTATCTATCTATCTATCTATCTATCTATCTATCCAGACATCCAGACATCCAGACATTTATCTATCTATCTATCTATCTATCTGTCTGTCTGTCTGTCTGTCTGTCTGTCTGTCTGTCTGTCTGTCTGTCTGTCTGTCTGTCTGTCTGTCTATCTATCTATCTATCTATCTATCTATCTATCCAGACATCCAGATATTTATCTATCTATCTATCTATCTATCTATCTATCTATCTATCTATCTATCTATCTATCTATCTATCTATCTATCTATCTATCTATCTATCTATCTATCTATCTATCCAGACATCCAGACATTTATCTATCTATCTGTCTGTCTGTCTGTCTGTCTATCTATCTATCTATCTATCTATCTATCTATCTATCTATCTATCTATCTATCTATCATCTATCTATCTATCTATCTATCTATCTATCTATCTATCTATCTATCTATCTATCTATCTATCATCTATCTGTCCACACTTCCATCCATCCAACCCCTCTATCTATCTATCTATCTATCTATCTATCTATCTATCTATCTATCTATCTATCTATCTATCTATCTATCTATCTATCTATCTATCTAGACATCTAGACATCCAGACATTTATCTATCTATCTATCTATCTGTCTGTCTGTCTATCTATCTATCTATCTATCTATCTATCTATCTATCTATCTATCTATCCAGACATCCAGACATCCAGACATTTATCTATCTATCTATCTATCTATCTATCTATCTATCTATCTATCTATCTATCTATCTATCTATCTATCTATCTATCTATCTATCTATCTATCTATCTATCTATCTATCTATCCAGACATCCAGACATTTATCTATCTATATGTCTGTCTGTCTATCTATCTATCTATCTATCTATCTATCTATCTATCTATCTATCTATCTATCTATCTATCTATCATCTATCTATCTATCTATCTATCTATCTATCTATCATCTATCTATCCACACTTCCATCCATCCAACCCCTCTATCTATCTATCTATCTATCTATCTATCTATCTATCTATCTATCTATCTATCTATCTATCTATCTATCTATCTATCTATCTATCTATCTATCTATCTATCTATCTATCATCTATCTATCCACACTGCCATCCATTCAACCCCTCTATCTATCTATCTATCTATCTATCTATCTGTCTGTCTGTCTGTCTGTCTGTCTGTCTGTCTGTCTGTCTGTCTGTCTGTCTGTCTGTCTGTCTGTCTATCTATCTATCTATCCAGACATCCAGACATCTATCTATCTATCTATCTATCTATCTATCTATCTATCTATCTATCTATCTATCTATCTATCTATCTATCTATCTATCTATCTATCTATCTATCATCTATCTGTCCACACTTCCATCCATCCAACCCCTCTATCTATCTATCTATCTATCTATCTATCTATCTATCTATCTATCTATCTATCTATCTATCTATCTATCTATCCAGACATCCAGACATCCAGACATTTATCTATCTATCTATCTATCTGTCTGTCTGTCTGTCTGTCTGTCTGTCTGTCTGTCTGTCTGTCTGTCTGTCTGTCTGTCTGTCTGTCTGTCTGTCTATCTATCTATCTATCTATCTATCTATCTATCTATCCAGACATCCAGATATTTATCTATCTATCTATCTATCTATCTATCTATCTATCTATCTATCTATCTATCTATCTATCTATCTATCTATCTATCTATCTATCTATCCAGATATCCAGGCATTTATGTATGTATGTATGTATGTATGTATGTATGTATGTATGTATGTATGTATGTATGTATGTATCTATCTATCTATCTATCTATCTATCTATCTATCTATCTATCTATCTATCTATCTATCTATCTATCTATCTATAAATCCAGACATCCAGACATTTATCTATCTATCTATCTATCTATCTATCTATCTATCTATCTATCTATCTATCTATCTATCTATCTATCTATCTATCTATCTATCTATCTATCCAGACATCCAGACATCTATCTATCTATCTATCTATCTATCTATCTATCTATCTATCTATCTATCTATCTATCTATCTATCTATCTATCTATCTATCTATCTATCTATCTATCTATCTATCTATCTATCCAGACATCCAGACATCCAGACATCCAGACATTTATCTATCTATCTATCTATCTATCTATCTATCTATCTATCTATCTATCTATCTATCTATCTATCTATCTATCTATCTATCTATCTATCTATCCAGATATCCAGGCATTTATGTATGTATGTATGTATGTATGTATGTATGTATGTATGTATCTATCTATCTATCTATCTATCTATCTATCTATCTATCTATCTATCTATCTATCTATCTATCTATCTATCTATCTATCTATCTATAAATCCAGACATCCAGACATTTATCTATCTATCTATCTATCTATCTATCTATCTATCTATCTATCTATCTATCTATCTATGTATCTATCTATCTATCTTTCTATCTATCTATCTATCTATCTATCTATCTATCTATCTATCTATCTATCTATCTATCTATCTATCTATCTATCTATCTATCTATCTATCTATCCAGACATCCAGACATCTATCTATCTATCTATCTATCTATCTATCTATCTATCTATCTATCTATCTATCTATCTATCTATCTATCTATCTATCTATCTATCTATCTATCCAGACATCCAGACATCCAGACATCCAGACATTTATCTATCTATCTATCTATCTATCTATCTATCTATCTATCTATCTATCTATCTATCTATCTATCTATCTATCTATCTATCTATCTATCTATCCAGACATCCAGACATCTATCTATCTATCTATCTATCTATCTATCTATCTATCTATCTATCTATCTATCTATCTATCTATCTATCTATCTATCTATCTATCTATCTATCTATCTATCTATCTATCCAGACATCCAGACATCCAGACATCCAGACATTTATCTATCTATCTATCTATCTATCTATCTATCTATCTATCTATCTATCTATCTATCTATCTATCTATCTATCTATCTATCTATCTATCTATCTATCTATCTATCTATCTATCTATCCAGACATCCAGACATCTATCTATCTATCTATCTATCTATCTATCTATCTATCTATCTATCTATCTATCTATCTATCTATCTATCTATCTATCTATCTATCTATCTATCATCTATCTGTCCACACTTCCATCCATCCAACCCCTCTATCTATCTATCTATCTATCTATCTATCTATCTATCTATCTATCTATCTATCTATCTATCTATCTATC
The DNA here is from genome assembly GCA_037215915.1 of Pantherophis vulpinus. Classification (NCBI taxonomy): domain Eukaryota; kingdom Metazoa; phylum Chordata; class Lepidosauria; order Squamata; family Colubridae; genus Pantherophis; species Pantherophis vulpinus. The sequence goes on along the minus strand of JAXLNS010000045.1, from coordinate 138,547 downwards.
TATCTATCTATCCAGACATCCAGACATTTATCTATCTATCTGTCTGTCTGTCTGTCTGTCTGTCTGTCTGTCTATCTATCTATCTATCTATCTATCTATCTATCTATCTATCTATCTATCATCTATCTATCTATCTATCTATCTATCTATCTATCTATCTATCTATCTATCTATCTATCTATCTATCTATCTATCTATCCAGACATCCAGACATCCAGACATTTATCTATCTATCTATCTATCTATCTATCTATCTATCTATCTATCTATCTATCTATCTATCTATCTATCTATCTATCTATCTATCTATCTATCTATCTATCCAGACATCCAGATATTTATCTATCTATCTATCTATCTATCTATCTATCTATCTATCTATCTATCTATCTATCTATCTATCTATCTATCTATCTATCTATCTATCTATCTATCTATCTATCCAGACATCCAGACATCCAGACATCCAGACATTTATCTATCTATCTATCTATCTATCTATCTATCTATCTATCTATCTATCTATCTATCTATCTATCTATCTATCCAGATATCCAGGCATTTATGTATGTATGTATGTATGTATGTATGTATGTATGTATGTATGTATCTATCTATCTATCTATCTATCTATCTATCTATCTATCTATCTATCTATCTATCTATCTATCTATCTATCTATCTATCTATCTATCTATCTATCTATCTATAAATCCAGACATCCAGACATTTATCTATCTATCTATCTATCTATCTATCTATCTATCTATCTATCTATCTATCTATCTATCTATCTATCTATCTATCTATCTATCTATCTATCTATCTATCTATCTATCTATCTATCTATCTATCCAGACATCCAGACATCTATCTATCTATCTATCTATCTATCTATCTATCTATCTATCTATCTATCTATCTATCTATCTATCTATCTATCTATCTATCTATCTATCTATCTATCTATCTATCTATCTATCTATCTATCTATCTATCTATCTATCTATCTATCCAGACATCCAGACATCCAGACATCCAGACATTTATCTATCTATCTATCTATCTATCTATCTATCTATCTATCTATCTATCTATCTATCTATCTATCTATCTATCTATCTATCTATCTATCTATCTATCTATCTATCTATCTATCTATCTATCCAGACATCCAGACATCTATCTATCTATCTATCTATCTATCTATCTATCTATCTATCTATCTATCTATCTATCTATCTATCTATCTATCTATCTATCTATCTATCTATCTATCTATCTATCTATCCAGACATCCAGACATCCAGACATCCAGACATTTATCTATCTATCTATCTATCTATCTATCTATCTATCTATCTATCTATCTATCTATCTATCTATCTATCTATCTATCTATCTATCCAGACATCCAGACATCTATCTATCTATCTATCTATCTATCTATCTATCTATCTATCTATCATCTATCTATCTATCTATCTATCTATCTATCTATCTATCTATCTATCTATCTATCTATCTATCTATCTATCTATCCAGACATCCAGACATCCAGACATTTATCTATCTATCTATCTATCTATCTATCTATCTATCTATCTATCTATCTATCTATCTATCTATCTATCTATCTATCTATCTATCTATCTATCTATCTATCCAGACATCCAGATATTTATCTATCTATCTATCTATCTATCTATCTATCTATCTATCTATCTATCTATCTATCTATCTATCTATCTATCTATCTATCTATCTATCTATCTATCTATCTATCTATCTATCTATCCAGACATCCAGACATCCAGACATTTATCTATCTATCTATCTATCTGTCTGTCTGTCTGTCTGTCTGTCTGTCTGTCTGTCTGTCTGTCTGTCTGTCTGTCTGTCTGTCTGTCTGTCTATCTATCTATCTATCTATCTATCTATCTATCCAGACATCCAGATATTTATCTATCTATCTATCTATCTATCTATCTATCTATCTATCTATCTATCTATCTATCTATCTATCTATCTATCTATCTATCTATCTATCTATCTATCTATCTATCTATCCAGACATCCAGACATTTATCTATCTATCTGTCTGTCTGTCTGTCTGTCTATCTATCTATCTATCTATCTATCTATCTATCTATCTATCTATCTATCTATCTATCTATCTATCATCTATCTATCTATCTATCTATCTATCTATCTATCTATCTATCTATCTATCTATCTATCTATCTATCTATCATCTATCTGTCCACACTTCCATCCATCCAACCCCTCTATCTATCTATCTATCTATCTATCTATCTATCTATCTATCTATCTATCTATCTATCTATCTATCTATCTATCTATCTATCTATCTATCTAGACATCTAGACATCCAGACATTTATCTATCTATCTATCTATCTGTCTGTCTGTCTATCTATCTATCTATCTATCTATCTATCTATCTATCTATCTATCTATCTATCTATCTATCCAGACATCCAGACATCCAGACATTTATCTATCTATCTATCTATCTATCTATCTATCTATCTATCTATCTATCTATCTATCTATCTATCTATCTATCTATCTATCTATCTATCCAGACATCCAGACATTTATCTATCTATATGTCTGTCTGTCTATCTATCTATCTATCTATCTATCTATCTATCTATCTATCTATCTATCTATCTATCATCTATCTATCTATCTATCTATCTATCTATCTATCTATCTATCTATCTATCTATCTATCTATCATCTATCTATCCACACTTCCATCCATCCAACCCCTCTATCTATCTATCTATCTATCTATCTATCTATCTATCTATCTATCTATCTATCTATCTATCTATCTATCTATCTATCTATCTATCTATCATCTATCTATCCACACTGCCATCCATTCAACCCCTCTATCTATCTATCTATCTATCTATCTATCTGTCTGTCTGTCTGTCTGTCTGTCTGTCTGTCTGTCTGTCTGTCTGTCTGTCTGTCTATCTATCTATCTAGACATCCAGACATCTATCTATCTATCTATCTATCTATCTATCTATCTATCTATCTATCTATCTATCTATCTATCTATCTATCTATCTATCTATCTATCATCTATCTGTCCACACTTCCATCCATCCAACCCCTCTATCTATCTATCTATCTATCTATCTATCTATCTATCTATCTATCTATCTATCTATCTATCCAGACATCCAGACATCCAGACATTTATCTATCTATCTATCTATCTGTCTGTCTGTCTGTCTGTCTGTCTGTCTGTCTGTCTGTCTGTCTGTCTGTCTATCTATCTATCTATCTATCTATCTATCTATCTATCTATCCAGACATCCAGATATTTATCTATCTATCTATCTATCTATCTATCTATCTATCTATCTATCTATCTATCTATCTATCTATCTATCTATCTATCCAGATATCCAGGCATTTATGTATGTATGTATGTATGTATGTATGTATGTATGTATGTATGTATGTATGTATCTATCTATCTATCTATCTATCTATCTATCTAT
>JAXLNS010000045.1:125000-127500 GCA_037215915.1 Pantherophis vulpinus | reverse complement strand
CTGTCTGTCTGTCTGTCTGTCTATCTATCTATCTATCTATCTATCTATCTATCTATCTATCTTTTTTTTTTTTTAATACACTTTATTGATTTTTTTTAAGACAGATAAAATATAATAACCATTTTGTTTGACATCGGATTCTCAGTGTTTGTACATATATACATGAAAAAAATATCTGGTGTCATTTATACTATACATTTCTAATTAATTTCTGCACCTTTAACTCCTTCCTTGATTCTATCATTTATCCATTCGTACCATCTTCCCCACACCATATCATAATCTGAATTTTCTTCATCACTAATCTCGTGAGTTAATTTACTTATCTCTGCACACTCTAATATTTTGCTAATTATAAGGTCGTCTGGTGGTAGGTCTTTCTTTTTCCAGTATTGAGCGTACGCCAGTCTGGCAGCTGTAGTTATGTGTATTAGGAGGTGGACCTTTTCCTTTCCATGTCCTTTCTTTACCATTCCCAGGAGAAATATTTCTGGATTCAAATCAATTTCTTCTTTGAGTATGTCTTTCAACCATCTCCGAATTTTGCTCCAGTATCTTTTTGCTTCGGGGCATGTCCACCACATATGAAAGAAGGTGCCCTGACCATGGCCGCATTTCCAACAATTTGGGTGTACATTGGGGAACATCTGTGCTAATCTTGCAGGTGCTAAATGCCACCTATGAAGCATTTTATAATGATTTTCCTTGTACGTGGCTGCTCTAGTTAATTTATAATTTTTATTCCACGCCTCTTCCCATTCATTAAAGTTCAAACTATGCCCGATATTTCTCTCCCACGCTCTCAATTGGTTTCTGATTATGTCTTCATCTCTATCCTCATCTAATAAGTAATTGTACAGCTTGGCCAACGCTTTTTTTCCTGGTCCCATCAGAATTTTGTCTAGTCCGTTGTATCCTAATTCTAAGCCAAATTCATCCTTATCTTTCTGGTATCTTGATTTTATTTGCATGTAGGTCCACCAATCTAGGATTATGCCTTGATCTCTCAGGACATCATTTGATTTAAGGTTTCCCCCTCCGTCGACAATGTCTTTGTATCTGCACAGTTTCTCCATTCCCCACCTGTTGGGATAAATCAATGCCTCTACCGTAGAGAGCCAATTTGGGACTTTTGTATAATATCTCTGTCTAATCCCCGCCCACGTTTGTATTAGGGAGTCCCTGATTTTATGCCTGTGGAAGTAGGTTTTCTTTTTCTTGTCTTTGTCCCATAAATACGCATGCCACCCTCTCTGTAAATCATGGCCTTCTAACATTAGAATTCTCTTATTCTCCAAAGTGATCCATTCCCTTATCCATATCAGCTTTGCTGCTCTATAATACATTTCCCAATTCGGGAGTCCAAATCCTCCCACGTTCCTTTTTTCCTGTAAGATTTTGAGTGAAATCCTCGATTTTTTCCCCTCCCAAACAAAATCTCTAGTGATCTTATTTAAGTCTAGGAAAAAATTTTTCTCTAAAATCACTGGTAAGTTTTGGTATAAAAATAGGATCTTGGGGAGGATGTTCATCTTGATTGCTGCAATTTTGCCTATAAGTGACAATTTAATCTTTTTCCATCTATCCAAATCTTGTTTTAATTTATTAATTAATGGAGTATAATTATCTTCTCTTAGAGATGAACACCTTTTGGTTAGCCAAATTCCTAAGTATTTTATTTTTGGGACAACCTGTAGGCCCAAAGTTCCTTCTATCTCTTTCTTCTGCGCCTCAGTTACATTCTTAGTTAGTATTTTGGTTTTAGATTTGTTCAATTTAAAGCCAGCCACCTCGCCATATTTACCCAATTCCTCTAATACTTTTTGTCCAGATGTTAATGGGTCTTCTAGTATTAGTGCTACATCATCCGCAAAGGCTTGCGTTTTATAGATCTCTTTTCTAATTTTTAGGCCTTTAATTTCTTTGTTATTTCTAATCTTACGTAGCAGAACTTCTAGAGCCAGAATGAATAATAGTGGTGACAGGGGGCAGCCCTGCCTTACTCCCTTCTTGATTTGGAATGTTCTTGTCCTATCTCCATTAACTAGAATGCTCGCCCTCTGATTGTCATAGATAGTCTTTATCATCTTTTCGAAGTTTTCCCCGAATCCCATTATTTTGATTTGCTTGGTCATAAAGTTCCAATTTAAATTGTCGAATGCCTTTTGGGCATCCAAGAAAACTAAGGCCAACTGCTTTTCTGGGTGTTCTTCGTAATATTCTAAAGTATCTAATACGATTCTCAAATTATCCCTAATTTGTCGCCCCGGGAGAAATCCATTTTGATCTTTATGAATCCAATTGTTTAATATTTTTTTGGTTCTTTCTGCCATTATACACATAAATAGTTTGTAATCAGTGTTTAGAAGCGAAATCGGTCTGTAATTTTGGATTTTTTTGGGGTCGGCACCTTCTTTCGGTAGGAGTGTAACATGTGCTTCCCTCCACGAGTCCGGAATTTTTGAGCCCATCAAAACCTCATTGAAAATTTCCATTAATT
>JAXLNS010000045.1:17500-37500 GCA_037215915.1 Pantherophis vulpinus | reverse complement strand
TATCCAGACATCCAGACATCCAGACATTTATCTATCTATCTATCTATCTATCTATCTATCTATCTATCTATCTATCTATCTATCTATCTATCTATCTATCTATCTATCTATCTATCTATCTATCCAGACATCCAGACATTTATCTATCTATCTATCTGTCTGTCTGTCTATCTATCTATCTATCTATCTATCTATCTATCTATCTATCTATCTATCTATCTATCTATCTATCATCTATCTATCTATCTATCTATCTATCTATCTATCTATCTATCATCTATCTATCTATCTATCTATCTATCTATCTATCTATCTATCTATCTATCTATCTATCCAGACATCCAGACATTTATCTATCTATCTGTCTGTCTGTCTGTCTATCTATCTATCTATCTATCTATCTATCTATCTATCATCTATCTATCTATCTATCTATCTATCTATCTATCTATCTATCTATCTATCTATCTATCTATCTATCTATCTATCTATCTATCTATAAATCCAGACATCCAGACATTTATCTATCTATCTATCTATCTATCTATCTATCTATCTATCTATCTATCTATCTATCTATCTATCTATCTATCTATCTATCCAGACATCCAGACATCCAGACATTTATCTATCTATCTATCTATCTATCTATCTATCTATCTATCTATCTATCTATCTATCTATCTATCTATCTATCTATCTATCTATCTATCTATCTATCTATCTATCTTTCTATCCAGACATCCAGACATCCAGACATTTATCTATCTATCTATCTATCTATCTATCTATCTATCTATCTATCTATCTATCTATCTATCTATCTATCTATCTATCTATCCAGACATCCAGACATTTATCTATCTATCTATCTGTCTGTCTGTCTATCTATCTATCTATCTATCATCTATCTATCTATCTATCTATCTATCTATCTATCTATCTATCTATCTATCTATCTATCCAGACATCCAGACATTTATCTATCTATCTATCTATCTATCTATCTATCTATCTATCTATCTATCTATCTATCTATCTATCTATCTATCTATCTATCTATCTATCTATCTATCTATCCAGACATCCAGACATTTATCTATCTATCTATCTATCTATCTATCTATCTATCTATCTATCTATCTATCTATCTATCTATCCAGACATCCAGACATTTATCTATCTATCTATCTATCATCTATCTATCTATCTATCTATCTATCTATCTATCTATCTATCATCTATCTATCTATCTATCTATCTATCTATCTATCTATCTATCTATCTATCTATCTATCTATCTATCTATCTATCTATCCAGACATCCAGACATTTATCTATCTATCTGTCTGTCTGTCTGTCTATCTATCTATCTATCTATCTATCTATCTATCTATCTATCTATCTATCTATCTATCTATCTATCTATCTATCTATCTATAAATCCAGACATCCAGACATTTATCTATCTATCTATCTATCTATCTATCTATCTATCTATCTATCTATCTATCTATCTATCTATCTATCTATCTATCTATCTATCTATCTATCTATCTATCTATCTATCTATCTATCTATCTATCTATCTATCTATCTATCCAGACATCCAGACATCCAGACATTTATCTATCTATCTATCTATCTATCTATCTATCTATCTATCTATCTATCTATCTATCTATCTATCTATCTATCTATCTATCTATCTATCTATCTATCTATCTATCTATCTTTCTATCCAGACATCCAGACATCCAGACATTTATCTATCTATCTATCTATCTATCTATCTATCTATCTATCTATCTATCTATCTATCTATCTATCTATCTATCTATCTATCCAGACATCCAGACATTTATCTATCTATCTATCTGTCTGTCTGTCTATCTATCTATCTATCTATCTATCATCTATCTATCTATCTATCTATCTATCTATCTATCTATCTATCTATCTATCTATCCAGACATCCAGACATTTATCTATCTATCTGTCTGTCTGTCTGTCTATCTATCTATCTATCTATCTATCTATCTATCTATCTATCTATCTATCATCTATCTATCTATCTATCTATCTATCTATCTATCTATCTATCTATCTATCTATCTATCTATCTATCTATCTATCTATCTATAAATCCAGACATCCAGACATTTATCTATCTATCTATCTATCTATCTATCTATCTATCTATCTATCTATCTATCTATCTATCTATCTATCTATCTATCTATCTATCTATCTATCTATCTATCTATCTATCTATCTATCCAGACATCCAGACATCCAGACATTTATCTATCTATCTATCTATCTATCTATCTATCTATCTATCTATCTATCTATCTATCTATCTATCTATCTATTCTATCTATCTATCTATCTATCTATCTATCTATCTTTCTATCCAGACATCCAGACATCCAGACATTTATCTATCTATCTATCTATCTATCTATCTATCTATCTATCTAATCTATCTATCTATCTATCTATCTATCTATCTATCTATCTATCTATCTATCTATCCAGACATCCAGACATTTATCTATCTATCTATCTGTCTGTCTGTCTATCTATCTATCTATCTATCATCTATCTATCTATCTATCTATCTATCTATCTATCTATCTATCTATCTATCTATCTATCCAGACATCCAGACATTTATCTATCTATCTATCTATCTATCTATCTATCTATCTATCTATCTATCTATCTATCTATCTATCTATCTATCTATCTATCTATCTATCTATCTATCTATCCCAGACATCCAGACATTTATCTATCTATCTATATATCTATCTATCTATCTATCTATCTATCTATCTATCTATCTATCTATCTATCTATCTATCTATCTATCTATCTATCTATCTATAAATCCAGACATCCAGACATTTATCTATCTATCTGTCTGTCTGTCTGTCTATCTATCTATCTATCTATCTATCTATCTATCTATCTATCTATCTATCTATCCATCATCTATCTATCTATCTATCTATCTATCTATCTATCATCTATCTATCTATCTATCTATCTATCTATCTATCTATCTATCTATCTATCTATCTATCTATCTATCTATCTATCTATAAATCGAGACATCCAGACATTTATCTATCTATCTATCTATCTATCTATCTATCTATCTATCTATCTATCTATCTATCTATCTATCTATCTATCTATCTATCTATCTATCTATCTATCTATCCAGACATCCAGACATCTATCTATCTATCTATCTATCTATCTATCTATCTATCTATCTATCTATCTATCTATCTATCTATCTATCTATCTATCTATCTATCTATAAATCCAGACATCCAGACATTTATCTATCTATCTGTCTGTCTGTCTGTCTGTCTATCTATCTATCTATCTATCTATCTATCTATCTATCTATCTATCTATCATCTATCTATCTATCTATCTATCTATCTATCTATCTATCTATCATCTATCTATCTATCTATCTATCTATCTATCTATCTATCTATCTATCTATCTATCTATCTATCTATCTATCTATCTATCTATAAATCCAGACATCCAGACATTTATCTATCTATCTATCTATCTATCTATCTATCTATCTATCTATCTATCTATCTATCTATCTATCTATCTATCTATCTATCTATCTATCTATCTATCTATCTATCTATCTATCTATCTATCTATCTATCTATCCAGACATCCAGACATCCAGACATTTATCTATCTATCTATCTATCTATCTATCTATCTATCTATCTATCTATCTATCTATCTATCTATCTATCTATCTATCTATCTATCTATCTATCTATCTATCTATCTATCTATCTATCTATCTTTCTATCCAGACATCCAGACATCCAGACATTTATCTATCTATCTATCTATCTATCTATCTATCTATCTATCTATCTATCTATCTATCTATCTATCTATCTATCTATCTATCTATCCAGACATCCAGACATTTATCTATCTATCTATCTGTCTGTCTGTCTATCTATCTATCTATCTATCTATCTATCTATCTATCTATCTATCATCTATCTATCTATCTATCTATCTATCTATCTATCTATCTATCATCTATCTATCTATCTATCTATCTATCTATCTATCTATCTATCCAGACATCCAGACATCCAGACATTTATCTATCTATCTATCTATCTATCTATCTATCTATCTATCTATCTATCTATCTATCTATCTATCTATCTATCTATCTTTCTATCCAGACATCCAGACATCCAGACATTTATCTATCTATCTATCTATCTATCTATCTATCTATCTATCTATCTATCTATCTATCTATCTATCTATCTATCTATCTATCTATCCAGACATCCAGACATTTATCTATCTATCTATCTGTCTGTCTGTCTATCTATCTATCTATCTATCTATCATCTATCTATCTATCTATCTATCTATCTATCTATCTATCTATCTATCTATCTATCTATCTATCTATCTATCTATCCAGACATCCAGACATTTATCTATCTATCTATCTATCTATCTATCTATCTATCTATCTATCTATCTATCTATCTATCTATCTATCTATCTATCTATCTATCTATCTATCTATCTATCTATCCAGACATCCAGACATTTATCTATCTATCTATCTATCTATCTATCTATCTATCTATCTATCTATCTATCTATCTATCTATCTATCTATCTATCTATCTATCTATCTATCTATCTATCTATCTATCTATCTTTCTATCCAGACATCCAGACATCCAGACATTTATCTATCTATCTATCTATCTATCTATCTATCTATCTATCTATCTATCTATCTATCTATCTATCTATCTATCTATCTATCTATCTATCTATCTATCTATCCAGACATCCAGACATTTATCTATCTATCTATCTGTCTGTCTGTCTATCTATCTATCTATCTATCATCTATCTATCTATCTATCTATCTATCTATCTATCTATCTATCCAGACATCCAGACATTTATCTATCTATCTGTCTGTCTGTCTGTCTATCTATCTATCTATCTATCTATCTATCTATCTATCTATCTATCTATCATCTATCTATCTATCTATCTATCTATCTATCTATCTATCTATCTATCTATCTATCTATCTATCTATCTATCTATCTATCTATCTATCTATAAATCCAGACATCCAGACATTTATCTATCTATCTATCTATCTATCTATCTATCTATCTATCTATCTATCTATCTATCTATCTATCTATCTATCTATCTATCTATCTATCTATCTATCTATCCAGACATCCAGACATCCAGACATTTATCTATCTATCTATCTATCTATCTATCTATCTATCTATCTATCTATCTATCTATCTATCTATCTATCTATCTATCTATCTATCTATCTATCTATCTTTCTATCCAGACATCCAGACATCCAGACATTTATCTATCTATCTATCTATCTATCTATCTATCTATCTATCTATCTATCTATCTATCTATCTATCTATCCAGACATCCAGACATTTATCTATCTATCTATCTGTCTGTCTGTCTATCTATCTATCTATCTATCATCTATCTATCTATCTATCTATCTATCTATCTATCTATCTATCTATCTATCTATCTATCTATCTATCTATCTATCTATCTATCCAGACATCCAGACATTTATCTATCTATCTATCTATCTATCTATCTATCTATCTATCTATCTATCTATCTATCTATCTATCTATCTATCTATCTATCTATCTATCTATCTATCTATCTATCTATCTATCTATCTATCTATCCAGACATCCAGACATTTATCTATCTATCTATCTATCTATCTATCTATCTATCTATCTATCTATCTATCTATCTATCTATCTATCTATCTATCTATCTATCTATCTATCTATCTATAAATCCAGACATCCAGACATTTATCTATCTATCTGTCTGTCTGTCTGTCTATCTATCTATCTATCTATCTATCTATCTATCTATCTATCTATCTATCTATCCATCATCTATCTATCTATCTATCTATCTATCTATCTATCATCTATCTATCTATCTATCTATCTATCTATCTATCTATCTATCTATCTATCTATCTATCTATCTATCTATCTATCTATAAATCGAGACATCCAGACATTTATCTATCTATCTATCTATCTATCTATCTATCTATCTATCTATCTATCTATCTATCTATCTATCTATCTATCTATCTATCTATCTATCTATCTATCTATCTATCTATCTATCTATCTATCTATCCAGACATCCAGACATCTATCTATCTATCTATCTATCTATCTATCTATCTATCTATCTATCTATCTATCTATCTATCTATCTATCTATCTATCTATCTATCTATCTATCTATAAATCCAGACATCCAGACATTTATCTATCTATCTGTCTGTCTGTCTGTCTGTCTATCTATCTATCTATCTATCTATCTATCTATCTATCTATCTATCTATCTATCATCTATCTATCTATCTATCTATCTATCTATCTATCTATCTATCATCTATCTATCTATCTATCTATCTATCTATCTATCTATCTATCTATCTATCTATCTATCTATCTATCTATAAATCCAGACATCCAGACATTTATCTATCTATCTATCTATCTATCTATCTATCTATCTATCTATCTATATATCTATCTATCTATCTATCTATCTATCTATCTATCTATCTATCTATCTATCTATCTATCTATCTATCTATCTATCTATCTATCTATCTATCTATCTATCCAGACATCCAGACATCCAGACATTTATCTATCTATCTATCTATCTATCTATCTATCTATCTATCTATCTATCTATCTATCTATCTATCTATCTATCTATCTATCTATCTATCTATCTATCTATCTATCTATCTTTCTATCCAGACATCCAGACATCCAGACATTTATCTATCTATCTATCTATCTATCTATCTATCTATCTATCTATCTATCTATCTATCTATCTATCTATCTATCTATCCAGACATCCAGACATTTATCTATCTATCTATCTATCTATCTATCTATCCAGACATCCAGACATCCAGACATTTATCTATCTATCTATCTATCTATCTATCTATCTATCTATCTATCTATCTATCTATCTATCTATCTATCTATCTATCTATCTATCTTTCTATCCAGACATCCAGACATCCAGACATTTATCTATCTATCTATCTATCTATCTATCTATCTATCTATCTATCTATCTATCTATCTATCTATCTATCTATCTATCTATCTATCCAGACATCCAGACATTTATCTATCTATCTATCTGTCTGTCTGTCTATCTATCTATCTATCTATCTATCATCTATCTATCTATCTATCTATCTATCTATCTATCTATCTATCTATCTATCTATCTATCTATCTATCTATCTATCCAGACATCCAGACATTTATCTATCTATCTATCTATCTATCTATCTATCTATCTATCTATCTATCTATCTATCTATCTATCTATCTATCTATCTATCTATCTATCTATCTATCTATCTATCCAGACATCCAGACATTTATCTATCTATCTATCTATCTATCTATCTATCTATCTATCTATCTATCTATCTATCTATCTATCTATCTATCTATCTATCTATCTATCTATCTATCTATCTATCTATCTATAAATCCAGACATCCAGACATTTATCTATCTATCTGTCTGTCTGTCTGTCTATCTATCTATCTATCTATCTATCTATCTATCTATCTATCTATCTATCTATCTATCCATCATCTATCTATCTATCTATCTATCTATCTATCATCTATCTATCTATCTATCTATCTATCTATCTATCTATCTATCTATCTATCTATCTATCTATCTATCTATAAATCGAGACATCCAGACATTTATCTATCTATCTATCTATCTATCTATCTATCTATCTATCTATCTATCTATCTATCTATCTATCTATCTATCTATCTATCTATCTATCTATCTATCTATCCAGACATCCAGACATCTATCTATCTATCTATCTATCTATCTATCTATCTATCTATCTATCTATCTATCTATCTATCTATCTATCATCTATCTATCTATCTATCTATCTATCTATCTATCTATCTATCTATCTATCTATCTATCTATCTATCTATCTATCTATCTATCTATAAATCCAGACATCCAGACATTTATCTATCTATCTATCTATCTATCTATCTATCTATCTATCTATCTATCTATCTATCTATCTATCTATCTATCTATCTATCTATCTATCTATCTATCTATCTATCCAGACATCCAGACATCCAGACATTTATCTATCTATCTATCTATCTATCTATCTATCTATCTATCTATCTATCTATCTATCTATCTATCTATCTATCTATCTATCTATCTATCTATCTATCTATCTATCTATCTATCTTTCTATCCAGACATCCAGACATCCAGACATTTATCTATCTATCTATCTATCTATCTATCTATCTATCTATCTATCTATCTATCTATCTATCTATCTATCTATCTATCTATCTATCTATCTATCTATCTATCCAGACATCCAGACATCCAGACATTTATCTATCTATCTATCTATCTATCTATCTATCTATCTATCTATCTATCTATCTATCTATCTATCTATCTATCTATCTATCTATCTATCCAGACATCCAGACATTTATCTATCTATCTATCTGTCTGTCTGTCTATCTATCTATCTATCTATCATCTATCTATCTATCTATCTATCTATCTATCTATCTATCTATCTATCTATCTATCTATCTATCTATCTATCTATCCAGACATCCAGACATTATCTATCTATCTATCTATCTATCTATCTATCTATCTATCTATCTATCTATCTATCTATCTATCTATCTATCTATCTATCTATCTATCTATCTATCTATCTATCTATCTATCTATCTATCCAGACATCCAGACATTTATCTATCTATCTATCTATCTATCTATCTATCTATCTATCTATCTATCTATCTATCTATCTATCTATCTATCTATCTATCTATCTATCTATCTATAAATCCAGACATCCAGACATTTATCTATCTATCTGTCTGTCTGTCTGTCTATCTATCTATCTATCTATCTATCTATCTATCTATCTATCTATCTATCTATCTATCTATCTATCATCTATCTATCTATCTATCTATCTATCTATCATCTATCTATCTATCTATCTATCTATCTATCTATCTATCTATCTATCTATCTATCTATCTATCTATCTATAAATCCAGACATCCAGACATTTATCTATCTATCTATCTATCTATCTATCTATCTATCTATCTATCTATCTATCTATCTATCTATCTATCTATCTATCTATCTATCTATCTATCCAGACATTCAGACATCCAGACATTTATCTATCTATCTATCTATCTATCTATCTATCTATCTATCTATCTATCTATCTATCTATCTATCTATCTATCTATCTATCTATCTATCTATCTATCTATCTATCTATCTTTCTATCCAGACATCCAGACATCCAGACATTTATCTATCTATCTATCTATCTATCTATCTATCTATCTATCTATCTATCTATCTATCTATCTATCTATCTATCTATCTATCTATCTATCTATCCAGACATCCAGACATTTATCTATCTATCTATCTGTCTGTCTGTCTATCTATCTATCTATCTATCATCTATCTATCTATCTATCTATCTATCTATCTATCTATCTATCCAGACATCCAGACATTTATCTATCTATCTATCTATCTATCTATCTATCCAGACATCCAGACATCCAGACATTTATCTATCTATCTATCTATCTATCTATCTATCTATCTATCTATCTATCTATCTATCTATCTATCTATCTATCTATCTATCTTTCTATCCAGACATCCAGACATCCAGACATTTATCTATCTATCTATCTATCTATCTATCTATCTATCTATCTATCTATCTATCTATCTATCTATCTATCTATCTATCCAGACATCCAGACATTTATCTATCTATCTATCTGTCTGTCTGTCTATCTATCTATCTATCTATCTATCATCTATCTATCTATCTATCTATCTATCTATCTATCTATCTATCTATCTATCTATCTATCTATCTATCTATCCAGACATCCAGACATTTATCTATCTATCTATCTATCTATCTATCTATCTATCTATCTATCTATCTATCTATCTATCTATCTATCTATCTATCTATCTATCTATCTATCTATCTATCTATCTATCCAGACATCCAGACATTTATCTATCTATCTATCTATCTATCTATCTATCTATCTATCTATCTATCTATCTATCTATCTATCTATCTATCTATCTATCTATCTATCTATCTATCTATAAATCCAGACATCCAGACATTTATCTATCTATCTGTCTGTCTGTCTGTCTATCTATCTATCTATCTATCTATCTATCTATCTATCTATCTATCTATCTATCTATCCATCATCTATCTATCTATCTATCTATCTATCTATCATCTATCTATCTATCTATCTATCTATCTATCTATCTATCTATCTATCTATCTATCTATCTATCTATCTATCTATAAATCGAGACATCCAGACATTTATCTATCTATCTATCTATCTATCTATCTATCTATCTATCTATCTATCTATCTATCTATCTATCTATCTATCTATCTATCTATCTATCTATCTATCTATCTATCTATCCAGACATCCAGACATCTATCTATCTATCTATCTATCTATCTATCTATCTATCTATCTATCTATCTATCTATCTATCATCTATCTATCTATCTATCTATCTATCTATCTATCTATCTATCTATCTATCTATCTATCTATCTATCTATAAATCCAGACATCCAGACATTTATCTATCTATCTATCTATCTATCTATCTATCTATCTATCTATCTATCTATCTATCTATCTATCTATCTATCTATCTATCTATCTATCTATCCAGACATCCAGACATCCAGACATTTATCTATCTATCTATCTATCTATCTATCTATCTATCTATCTATCTATCTATCTATCTATCTATCTATCTATCTATCTATCTATCTATCTATCTATCTATCTATCTATCTTTCTATCCAGACATCCAGACATCCAGACATTTATCTATCTATCTATCTATCTATCTATCTATCTATCTATCTATCTATCTATCTATCTATCTATCTATCTATCTATCTATCTATCTATCTATCTATCTATCTATCCAGACATCCAGACATCCAGACATTTATCTATCTATCTATCTATCTATCTATCTATCTATCTATCTATCTATCTATCTATCTATCTATCTATCTATCTATCTATCTATCCAGACATCCAGACATTTATCTATCTATCTATCTGTCTGTCTGTCTATCTATCTATCTATCTATCATCTATCTATCTATCTATCTATCTATCTATCTATCTATCTATCTATCTATCTATCTATCTATCCAGACATCCAGACATTTATCTATCTATCTATCTATCTATCTATCTATCTATCTATCTATCTATCTATCTATCTATCTATCTATCTATCTATCTATCTATCTATCTATCTATCTATCTATCTATCTATCTATCCAGACATCCAGACATTTATCTATCTATCTATCTATCTATCTATCTATCTATCTATCTATCTATCTATCTATCTATCTATCTATCTATCTATCTATCTATCTATCTATCTATAAATCCAGACATCCAGACATTTATCTATCTATCTGTCTGTCTGTCTGTCTATCTATCTATCTATCTATCTATCTATCTATCTATCTATCTATCTATCTATCTATCTATCATCTATCTATCTATCTATCTATCTATCTATCATCTATCTATCTATCTATCTATCTATCTATCTATCTATCTATCTATCTATCTATCTATCTATCTATCTATAAATCCAGACATCCAGACATTTATCTATCTATCTATCTATCTATCTATCTATCTATCTATCTATCTATCTATCTATCTATCTATCTATCTATCTATCTATCTATCTATCTATCTATCTATCTATCTATCTATCTATCTATCTATCTATCCAGACATTCAGACATCCAGACATTTATCTATCTATCTATCTATCTATCTATCTATCTATCTATCTATCTATCTATCTATCTATCTATCTATCTATCTATCTATCTATCTATCTATCTATCTATCTATCTATCTATCTATCTATCTATCTTTCTATCCAGACATCCAGACATCCAGACATTTATCTATCTATCTATCTATCTATCTATCTATCTATCTATCTATCTATCTATCTATCTATCTATCTATCTATCTATCTATCTATCTATCTATCTATCTATCCAGACATCCAGACATTTATCTATCTATCTATCTGTCTGTCTGTCTATCTATCTATCTATCTATCATCTATCTATCTATCTATCTATCTATCTATCTATCTATCTATCTATCTATCTATCTATCTATCTATCTATCTATCTATAAATCCAGACATCCAGACATTTATCTATCTATCTATCTATCTATCTATCTATCTATCTATCTATCTATCTATCTATCTATCTATCTATCTATCTATCTATCTATCTATCTATCTATCTATCCAGACATCCAGACATCCAGACATTTATCTATCTATCTATCTATCTATCTATCTATCTATCTATCTATCTATCTATCTATCTATCTATCTATCTATCTATCTATCTATCTATCTATCTATCTTTCTATCCAGACATCCAGACATCCAGACATTTATCTATCTATCTATCTATCTATCTATCTATCTATCTATCTATCTATCTATCTATCTATCTATCTATCTATCTATCTATCTATCTATCTATCTATCTATCTATCTATCTATCTATCTATCCAGACATCCAGACATCCAGACATTTATCTATCTATCTATCTATCTATCTATCTATCTATCTATCTATCTATCTATCTATCTATCTATCTATCTATCTATCTATCTATCCAGACATCCAGACATTTATCTATCTATCTATCTGTCTGTCTGTCTATCTATCTATCTATCTATCATCTATCTATCTATCTATCTATCTATCTATCTATCTATCTATCTATCTATCTATCTATCTATCCAGACATCCAGACATTTATCTATCTATCTATCTATCTATCTATCTATCTATCTATCTATCTATCTATCTATCTATCTATCTATCTATCTATCTATCTATCTATCTATCTATCTATCTATCTATCCAGACATCCAGACATTTATCTATCTATCTATCTATCTATCTATCTATCTATCTATCTATCTATCTATCTATCTATCTATCTATCTATCTATCTATCTATCTATCTATCTATAAATCCAGACATCCAGACATTTATCTATCTATCTGTCTGTCTGTCTGTCTATCTATCTATCTATCTATCTATCTATCTATCTATCTATCTATCTATCTATCTATCATCTATCTATCTATCTATCTATCTATCTATCATCTATCTATCTATCTATCTATCTATCTATCTATCTATCTATCTATCTATCTATCTATCTATCTATCTATCTATAAATCCAGACATCCAGACATTTATCTATCTATCTATCTATCTATCTATCTATCTATCTATCTATCTATCTATCTATCTATCTATCTATCTATCTATCTATCTATCTATCTATCTATCTATCCAGACATTCAGACATCCAGACATTTATCTATCTATCTATCTATCTATCTATCTATCTATCTATCTATCTATCTATCTATCTATCTATCTATCTATCTATCTATCTATCTATCTATCTATCTATCTATCTATCTTTCTATCCAGACATCCAGACATCCAGACATTTATCTATCTATCTATCTATCTATCTATCTATCTATCTATCTATCTATCTATCTATCTATCTATCTATCTATCTATCTATCTATCTATCTATCTATCTATCTATCTATCTATCCAGACATCCAGACATTTATCTATCTATCTATCTGTCTGTCTGTCTATCTATCTATCTATCTATCATCTATCTATCTATCTATCTATCTATCTATCTATCTATCTATCTATCTATCCAGACATCCAGACATTTATCTATCTATCTGTCTGTCTGTCTGTCTATCTATCTATCTATCTATCTATCTATCTATCTATCTATCTATCATCTATCTATCTATCTATCTATCTATCTATCTATCTATCTATCTATCTATCTATCTATCTATCTATCTATCTATAAATCCAGACATCCAGACATTTATCTATCTATCTATCTATCTATCTATCTATCTATCTATCTATCTATCTATCTATCTATCTATCTATCTATCTATCTATCTATCTATCTATCTATCCAGACATCCAGACATCCAGACATTTATCTATCTATCTATCTATCTATCTATCTATCTATCTATCTATCTATCTATCTATCTATCTATCTATCTATCTATCTATCTATCTATCTATCTATCTATCTTTCTATCCAGACATCCAGACATCCAGACATTTATCTATCTATCTATCTATCTATCTATCTATCTATCTATCTATCTATCTATCTATCTATCTATCTATCTATCTATCTATCTATCCAGACATCCAGACATTTATCTATCTATCTATCTGTCTGTCTGTCTATCTATCTATCTATCTATCATCTATCTATCTATCTATCTATCTATCTATCTATCTATCTATCTATCTATCTATCTATCCAGACATCCAGACATTTATCTATCTATCTATCTATCTATCTATCTATCTATCTATCTATCTATCTATCTATCTATCTATCTATCTATCTATCTATCTATCTATCTATCTATCTATCTATCTATCTATCTATCCAGACATCCAGACATTTATCTATCTATCTATCTATCTATCTATCTATCTATCTATCTATCTATCTATCTATCTATCTATCTATCTATCTATCTATCTATCTATCTATCTATCTATAAATCCAGACATCCAGACATTTATCTATCTATCTGTCTGTCTGTCTGTCTATCTATCTATCTATCTATCTATCTATCTATCTATCTATCTATCTATCTATCCATCATCTATCTATCTATCTATCTATCTATCTATCTATCATCTATCTATCTATCTATCTATCTATCTATCTATCTATCTATCTATCTATCTATCTATCTATCTATCTATCTATCTATCTATAAATCGAGACATCCAGACATTTATCTATCTATCTATCTATCTATCTATCTATCTATCTATCTATCTATCTATCTATCTATCTATCTATCTATCTATCTATCTATCTATCTATCTATCTATCCAGACATCCAGACATCTATCTATCTATCTATCTATCTATCTATCTATCTATCTATCTATCTATCTATCTATCTATCTATCTATCTATCTATCTATAAATCCAGACATCCAGACATTTATCTATCTATCTGTCTGTCTGTCTGTCTATCTATCTATCTATCTATCTATCTATCTATCTATCTATCTATCTATCATCTATCTATCTATCTATCTATCTATCTATCTATCTATCTATCTATCATCTATCTATCTATCTATCTATCTATCTATCTATCTATCTATCTATCTATCTATCTATCTATCTATCTATAAATCCAGACATCCAGACATTTATCTATCTATCTATCTATCTATCTATCTATCTATCTATCTATCTATCTATCTATCTATCTATCTATCTATCTATCTATCTATCTATCTATCTATCTATCTATCTATCTATCTATCTATCCAGACATCCAGACATCCAGACATTTATCTATCTATCTATCTATCTATCTATCTATCTATCTATCTATCTATCTATCTATCTATCTATCTATCTATCTATCTATCTATCTATCTATCTATCTATCTTTCTATCCAGACATCCAGACATCCAGACATTTATCTATCTATCTATCTATCTATCTATCTATCTATCTATCTATCTATCTATCTATCTATCTATCTATCTATCTATCTATCTATCTATCTATCTATCTATCTATCTATCCAGACATCCAGACATTTATCTATCTATCTATCTGTCTGTCTGTCTATCTATCTATCTATCTATCTATCTATCTATCTATCTATCTATCTATCTATCATCTATCTATCTATCTATCTATCTATCTATCTATCTATCATCTATCTATCTATCTATCTATCTATCTATCTATCTATCTATCTATCCAGACATCCAGACATCCAGACATTTATCTATCTATCTATCTATCTATCTATCTATCTATCTATCTATCTATCTATCTATCTATCTATCTATCTATCTATCTATCTTTCTATCCAGACATCCAGACATCCAGACATTTATCTATCTATCTATCTATCTATCTATCTATCTATCTATCTATCTATCTATCTATCTATCTATCTATCTATCTATCTATCTATCCAGACATCCAGACATTTATCTATCTATCTATCTGTCTGTCTGTCTATCTATCTATCTATCTATCTATCATCTATCTATCTATCTATCTATCTATCTATCTATCTATCTATCTATCTATCTATCTATCTATCTATCCAGACATCCAGACATTTATCTATCTATCTATCTATCTATCTATCTATCTATCTATCTATCTATCTATCTATCTATCTATCTATCTATCTATCTATCTATCTATCTATCCAGACATCCAGACATTTATCTATCTATCTATCTATCTATCTATCTATCTATCTATCTATCTATCTATCTATCTATCTATCTATCTATCTATCTATCTATCTATCTATCTATCTATCTATAAATCCAGACATCCAGACATTTATCTATCTATCTGTCTGTCTGTCTGTCTATCTATCTATCTATCTATCTATCTATCTATCTATCTATCTATCTATCTATCCATCATCTATCTATCTATCTATCTATCTATCTATCTATCTATCATCTATCTATCTATCTATCTATCTATCTATCTATCTATCTATCTATCTATCTATCTATCTATCTATCTATCTATCTATAAATCGAGACATCCAGACATTTATCTATCTATCTATCTATCTATCTATCTATCTATCTATCTATCTATCTATCTATCTATCTATCTATCTATCTATCTATCTATCTATCTATCTATCTATCCAGACATCCAGACATCTATCTATCTATCTATCTATCTATCTATCTATCTATCTATCTATCTATCTATCTATCTATCTATCTATCATCTATCTATCTATCTATCTATCTATCTATCTATCTATCTATCTATCTATCTATCTATCTATCTATCTATCTATCTATAAATCCAGACATCCAGACATTTATCTATCTATCTATCTATCTATCTATCTATCTATCTATCTATCATCTATCTATCTATCTATCTATCTATCTATCTATCTATCTATCTATCTATCTATCTATCCAGACATCCAGACATCCAGACATTTATCTATCTATCTATCTATCTATCTATCTATCTATCTATCTATCTATCTATCTATCTATCTATCTATCTATCTATCTATCTATCTATCTATCTATCTATCTATCTATCTTTCTATCCAGACATCCAGACATCCAGACATTTATCTATCTATCTATCTATCTATCTATCTATCTATCTATCTATCTATCTATCTATCTATCTATCTATCTATCTATCTATCTATCTATCTATCTATCTATCTATCTATCTATCTATCCAGACATCCAGACATCCAGACATTTATCTATCTATCTATCTATCTATCTATCTATCTATCTATCTATCTATCTATCTATCTATCTATCTATCTATCTATCTATCTATCTATCCAGACATCCAGACATTTATCTATCTATCTATCTGTCTGTCTGTCTATCTATCTATCTATCTATCATCTATCTATCTATCTATCTATCTATCTATCTATCTATCTATCTATCTATCTATCTATCTATCTATCTATCTATCTATCCAGACATCCAGACATTTATCTATCTATCTATCTATCTATCTATCTATCTATCTATCTATCTATCTATCTATCTATCTATCTATCTATCTATCTATCTATCTATCTATCTATCTATCCAGACATCCAGACATTTATCTATCTATCTATCTATCTATCTATCTATCTATCTATCTATCTATCTATCTATCTATCTATCTATCTATCTATCTATCTATCTATCTATCTATCTATCTATCTATCTATCTATCTATAAATCCAGACATCCAGACATTTATCTATCTATCTGTCTGTCTGTCTATCTATCTATCTATCTATCTATCTATCTATCTATCTATCTATCTATCTATCTATCTATCTATCTATCATCTATCTATCTATCTATCTATCTATCTATCATCTATCTATCTATCTATCTATCTATCTATCTATCTATCTATCTATCTATCTATCTATCTATCTATCTATCTATCTATCTATAAATCGAGACATCCAGACATTTATCTATCTATCTATCTATCTATCTATCTATCTATCTATCTATCTATCTATCTATCTATCTATCTATCTATCTATCTATCCAGACATCCAGACATCTATCTATCTATCTATCTATCTATCTATCTATCTATCATCTATCTATCTATCTATCTATCTATCTATCTATCTATCTATAAATCCAGACATCCAGACATTTATCTATCTATCTATCTATCTATCTATCTATCTATCTATCTATCTATCTATCTATCTATCTATCTATCTATCTATCTATCTATCTATCTATCTATCTATCTATCTATCTATCTATCCAGACATCCAGACATCCAGACATTTATCTATCTATCTATCTATCTATCTATCTATCTATCTATCTATCTATCTATCTATCTATCTATCTATCTATCTATCTATCTATCTATCTATCTATCTATCTTTCTATCCAGACATCCAGACATCCAGACATTTATCTATCTATCTATCTATCTATCTATCTATCTATCTATCTATCTATCTATCTATCTATCCAGACATCCAGACATTTATCTATCTATCTATCTGTCTGTCTGTCTATCTATCTATCTATCTATCTATCTATCATCTATCTATCTATCTATCTATCTATCTATCTATCTATCTATCTATCTATCTATCCAGACATCCAGACATTTATCTATCTATCTATCTATCTATCTATCTATCTATCTATCTATCTATCTATCTATCTATCTATCTATCTATCTATCTATCTATCTATCTATCTATCTATCTATCCAGACATCCAGACATTTATCTATCTATCTATCTATCTATCTATCTATCTATCTATCTATCTATCTATCTATCTATCTATGTATCTATCTATCTATCTATCTATCTATCCAGACATCCAGACATTTATCTATCTATCTATCTATCTATCTATCTATCTATCTATCTATCTATCTATCTATCTATCTATCTATCTATCTATCTATCTATCTATCCAGACATCCAGACATTTATCTATCTATCTGTCTGTCTGTCTGTCTGTCTATCTATCTATCTATCTATCTATCTATCTATCTATCTATCATCTATCTATCTATCTATCTATCTATCTATCTATCTATCTATCTATCTATCTATCTATCTATAAATCCAGACATCCAGACATTTATCTATCTATCTATCTATCTATCTATCTATCTATCTATCTATCTATCTATCTATCTATCTATCTATCTATCTATCTATCTATCTATCTATCTATCTATCCAGACATCCAGACATCCAGACATTTATCTATCTATCTATCTATCTATCTATCTATCTATCTATCTATCTATCTATCTATCTATCTATCTATCTATCTATCTATCTATCTATCTATCTATCTATCTATCTATCTATCTATCTTTCTATCCAGACATCCAGACATCCAGACATTTATCTATCTATCTATCTATCTATCTATCTATCTATCTATCTATCTATCTATCTATCTATCTATCTATCTATCTATCTATCCAGA